>CAAKMY010013499.1:3791-15215 GCA_901111285.1 Corrigiola litoralis
TGAACATGAACATGAACATACTACTACTCATTCAAGCTCGGCTCATTTACACCCCTATGTACACGTACATGTATATGGGGTACCATATACATATGGAATTAAAAAGAAATAAAAGATAAAATTACTATATTACCCCCCTCTTTTTAACCCCAAATGTATATGATACTCTATATAGATGAGTATATGGTCCTATTTACCCTTAGATATAATGCAAATTAGACGTATCACTATCCCACCGAGGGGTTGAATTATATTGTGCGTCTTTATATTCTAATTCCTATATTACTATTAGAATCCGAACAAAGATGCATGGAGCATGCAAAGATAAACGTAAGGGAATCTGTAGACTAAAAATGGGTGGGATTTCCTCGTCATCGTACACGCGGCCTGTTGATTACAGCGTGTGTGCGGACTAGTTGGCACTTGGCAGTTATGAAGATAACTGAAGTTTAACTCAGTAATTTTCCTGTAATAGAAAATGTTTAGGACTATGATTAACAAATAACAATTCATGCAGAAGAACATTTAAGGCTATCTTACGACAACATGCATGCATGTTTCCTGGTAAAGATTGTCAAGTAGCTAATGCTAGCAATTGCTCCGTCTTGACAAAGAATTGGACTTATTTGAAGCTGTATCAACCGATCAGATTTCAGTTACAATTTGCTTAAGTTTGATACATTATATTGGTTGTGGTCTTGTGGTGCTACCTGCATGGTGCAGGGGCATGTCGATATGTCATTATTTGTTTACTGTAGCTCGGCACTGCTTACACCAAGCCTAAATCTCAGCTGTTTAACAAGAAGCATAGATTCGCTTGGAGCTGGAATTTACCGGCAGTGAAATATCACGCATGTTCGAGCAATTAACTGATCTTCGAAAGAACACATATTACTAAAAGAGACGCTCTACTTTTAACTTAAAATTCGTCTAATTTGAACTTAAAATTAGACGGCCTCATACAAGACTTCCTGTCAAAGGATATCGTGACAACTACATGCCTTAGTTATACTATCAAGTTAGTAGAGTCATCGAGTCATTCATGCATCGGGGCTTTCCATCTTCTCATACTTTTATTGGAAAGGAACCTTAGGAAAAGGAAATCTTCACGAACGAATGAAGAAGTTTTCTCCTGCTTTTTGTTTTCTGTGAAGATAGATTAGTGTGACACTCTAAGTCACTGGTATATAGATGCACTGGTATATGAATCATTCATATATCTCACTACATTGCTGGTGTGTTTACCCTGGACGCAAACTGCACCATGTAGGCTGTAGCACTTTATTTATAAGGTGAAGTTCTGGAGTCATTAAATATCAAAGAAATTGCTAGCCTTTGTTCTTGGTGCGATCTTAGACAAATCTGTGATTGCTTTAATTGCTGGGTAAATCTTGTTTGATATTTTCTATTTTGCTAATCATATGGTAAGAATCAAGTACCAACTTCTGCAGCAAATGTGAAAGATAAAATGATAAATCCTATCAATATCATACCTTTTCTACATTCCAATTTGATTTTAGCAATTGGAATAGAAACCTGTGTATTAGAAATCTATCAATCTTTTCATTTCTTGCTATAATCAGGTTCCACTAGCTGATCTCTGTCAGTTTGTGTATGATATCATGAATTTATGATATGCTTTTAAATATACTTGCTTATTCTTCAAGGCTATCATACCTTATATATCTTGGATACTGAGAGGCTTTATCCAATGAGATATCATCTCTCAGATAGTATTAACGATCTTCGCTCTAGAAATTGGCACTTTGTTTCATTTCCTCAAGCCTTTATAAAATTGAAATTAGTCTGTACAGATATTTCAAAGTTGTCTTCAGTCTTCACTCTCTGTAGTTTATTTTGATCATACTTTCAATTACAATTGTGCTGCCTGATACATATTCTAACTGTTGCAGACAGCTGCCATTGCCATTGTTTGTGAGTGGGTTAATTTATCAGGTAACTAAGCCTCCTGCTTCATAGATATATCTGCATCAAGTCAGCTACTGCATACTTTTTTCTTAGGGAACATAACATCTCATAAAGTCAGAGATTAGCACTTGCTGTCCCGACAAACTATGTGCAACTGCCCCTGTCCTTGTGTCTTCCCATAGTTAGAAAAGAAAAAAAAAATCTTGTCTTTTATTTTTCTGTTGCTGTACTTTCATCAATGTCACCACATTATACTGCACACTTCTTGGACTCTAGCAGCTCAAGTATATCTAAATTAAGATGAGAAACTCGGGATCACCGAAGTTGATATATGTGCAGTTACTGTAGAGGTCCTTGTTTCAGTGTCCTGAGTCCTGACTATGCATACGAGGATAGTCTCCCTCAACCTATGCAGTTAAGGCAAGAATAATGAGCAAATACATTGGTCTTACTTTGACTATGTACACTTTCTCATTGTTCGGACAACAACTTTGTTTTATGGTGTTGAGAATCACACTCTCCACTCTTTTAGTCACAGTTCAATGCAGTTTCCTCTAAGTGTCTTTAGTTGGTTCTAAAGTTTCGTATTGTTCTCTTTCTAGCCATCTCCTTAAGGTAAGATATATGTTTTTGGATGGATAATGTGGTGATTCCCATTCTTGATACATGCTCATAGTTTGGCTTACTTTTCGCTTCTTGACAAAAGATGATTTTCTTCTCTGCAGATGTTTGGACAGGTGGTTTTGGCACTTTCTTTAGTTCTACTAGGTTATGGCTACAAGGCACTGAAGCCTCCCCGTCCGAAAAAATGTGGTTCCCCTGGTGGTCCTCTTGTGACTTCACCAAGGATCAGACTCACAGATGGGAGGCATTTGGCATACAGGGAGTCAGGAGTGAGCAAAAATGAGGCAAAGTACAAGATCATCATTATTCATGGCTTTGGTAGCTGCAAGGATCAGCATTTACCGGTGTCTCAGGTCAGGATTGCTCTACCTTATCCTGAAAGAGCCTGTGCCTTGATTTGTTTGTTATCAAGAATTACATAGTGGAGTTGTTTGTCCTTTGCTATTTGTGCATAGTAGTACTGCATACATTATTTGTAAACCATAGACCTATTGGAAATGAATTTATTTGGCTTCTTTGGCGAGCAACTTTAACCTGTTTATTGCAAGTATCCTCGTTCACCAGTAGTTCAGAAGTTCCTTGGCACAATTATAGGTCTGTAGAACAGCCCTGCTTTTGGAACATATATAAATACTATCTACATTAGTGCAATTGTTATTATGGAACTTCGAAGGACTCCATAATTTAACAAACACTAGAGTTTACATTCCTGACCAGCTATTAGTTCCCATATTCACAACTTTGAAAATGAGGATTAAACAAGGATAGACAATCTTGTCAATTAAATTGAGTTGGCAGGTCAATTAGTGGATTGTACTCACTGGGTTACTGGGTACTAGGGATTGGTTAAAGTCCTGATCTGCTTGGGACATGTGTAGCTTGTAATAGCTTATATTGTTTACTTGAGCGAGTTAATACCTGCTGTAAAGTGTATGAAACCAGCTTAATGTGAGTTGAACTATGTGCCTGTGCGGAGTGGGACTGCTGGACTGCTTTCCTTCAAAATGTTTGTTTCTGGAGATAATCAACAACTTTGTATACATGGTTGAGCCTTTATGCCTCAACTAAACTGAAGTTTCACTATCTACTTGTTCAACAGGAACTTATAGAAGAGCTGAAGTTATACTTCCTGTTCATTGATAGAGCTGGTTATGGGGACAGTGACCCCAATCCACAACGGTCAGTCAAAAGTGAAGCATGTGATATTCAAGAACTAGCTGATGCATTGGAGCTCGGATCTAAGTTTCATGTGATTGGTATTTCCATGGGGTGTTATACTGCTTGGAGTTGTATAAGATACATTCCGCAAAGGTATGACACTCACTTTCACTGCTTTTGTATTTTGCCTTATAACGGAGTCGTATTTCTGATCATATAAGCAGATTGTCAGGTATCTCCTTGGTTGTTCCGTTTGTCCATTACTGGTGGCCTCGCTTCCCTTCTGAATTATCCAGAGAGGCCTGGCGCAAGCTTCCTGCCTCGAACCAATGGACATTTCGAGTTGCACGTTATGTTCCTTGGTTGTTCTATTGGTGGATGACTCAGAAATGGTTCCCTTCTCTGAGTCTCATGTCTGGCCATACCCCCGTTTTCACTAAGCGAGACTTGGAGATAAAAAAGAATATGTCAGAAGTTCCACAGGTTGGTTTGCTAGCTCACAATCTACACAGGTTTTAGTTGACTAACTCTATGAATGACTAGTGTTAGGCTTGTTTCTCCTTTCTTAAACTGTGAGTGACAACTTGTCCTACAGTTTCAGCTGCTGTCTTATCTTACAGACAACAAACAGGTTTTATAGCAACAAATTTCGATACTATGGACATTGTCTTTACTTCTCCGTCGTGATTTCAGGAGAAAATCTGCCAGCAAGGTATACATGAGTGTCTTCACCGTGACATTATGGTGGGTTTTTCAAACTGGGGATTTAGTCCCTTGGATCTCAAGAATCCTTTCCCTGACAAAAAAGGTTCAGTTCACATCTGGCAAGGCTCCGAAGACATAATAATTCCTTTTGAAGTGAACCGTTTTATCTCAGAAAAACTTCAGTGGATCAAGTATCATGAAGTTCCTGATGGAGGGCATATGTTTATATATGATCAAAGCATGTGCGAGGAGATCATAAGAGCCCTTGTGCTTGGCTAACTTCCAACATAGACAATTACTTGGCACTAAATTTTCCAGACTGCCTTTGTAATACTCAAGCGCCAAATATGTGATAATTTAATAATGCTTTAGGCGTTGTTGTTCTATGATACTTAAAATGTGGTAGAAATGTAAAATAAATATCGAATAAGTATAAAATCCATAAATTTTGATGTCTTGTTGATAATTCTTACACAATCTTTCCTTACAGTTTCCACTTTTTACTTTGTTGTCCATAGTTGCTCCATCATGGATCATAACATGACAATGAAAATTGTGCATTTAAATGATATATACTATCCAGCCAAGGGGTTAAGGACTAATTAAGGTGATGCTGTTTTTTTTCTAGGATAGGAACCTGGCAAAGCGCCTCTAAATGAAGATCCTTGTGTGCAAGTAGAAATTTCAATGCCTATTAAGTATTGTGCATGTACATACCAATGCTGTTATCAAAATAATATAATCGGAAGTAACAAAATTGTACGCTTGAAGCATAAAAAGTTTTAACAAAATGTGAATCTGACTATTATTAGATTTGAATAACGTTCTCTCCTTTCCTCTTACTACTTGTAAATTGCGTAAATTTATATTGCAATTTTAACAAGATATCGTCGACAAAAGACGGAGTTTGGTAGTGTCACTCTCACGTTCCCATCGTATCTTGTGGGGTTCAATTCTTATCTGCGACTTAATGCCCTCAATCAAGACCAAAACACACGATATTTTCGAAGTTGTACTCAATAACCCCAACGTGAAAGAGGGGTGTGGTGGGGTAGGGTGGGGGGAAGATCTGTTTAGATTGTCATGCTTTCTTGGTGAAAAGGTTTAAAATGCTGATGGTAGTAACTCCTGGTCTTGAGTCAAAGACAATTGGAGTTTTCTGAAATTGTAACAGCTGATAAAATCAGTTACAACGGACATTTTTTTGGTGAAGTGTTGCTACCAGGATGGATGGTGCAGTGACTTGTCATGACTTTATTAGCTCTTCGTTTGATCGCAACCTAGCTTTAACCTCAGAAACCAAAAAAGAAGCCTACAGTTGCCAGAAGCTGGTATTCTGCCTATGAACTGAGTAGGCAGATTAAACCAGTTTATTAATTACCGTGAAGAACAGAAAGTTGAAATAAAATGGTGAGATTTTATGCCTAAAAATTGTTGCATCAAGTAGCTACAATCTGCTTTCTCATTGCCTTCGTTACGATTGAGCCAACTTACAGCATCTGATCCTACTTTACTCTGAAAAGAAATTGTGAAAGGCTGTCTTTCTTTGGCGGGTTTTTAATTTGTGTGTAAACTGCCTCTGCCCTTCAAAGGCAGACTTAACATACTTCTAATCCTCAACTCTTTAATGAGATGCATATAACTGCTTCTGCTGATCTATTCGTTATGCATGTTTTCTACATTGTTGATACCTTCATGCAAGCGGCACATGCAGGCACGCTGCTCGTTTCATTTGTAAAGTTCTTGCATTTATGAAGGCTCTAATAGTTCATCAATCTGTGTTTAAGGGTTTTTTTTTTTCCAATTCTTTTGCTTTTCTGGTGAGGTTGGGGAGGGCGCACAGATTTTGCTGTTATTACATGCATTGATGGCTGACACTGGGAAATTCTATCATGAATTCTTTTCTGGATGCAAATCTCCCATTTGCACTCAACAAGAAATCTGTAAAAACAGCAATCTATTGATCTGATCCACTATGGTATTTCCAAGCGTCACTAACACATCACATTTTAGTTTTTTATTAACATGCTCTGATAATTGTTTAAGTCCATCATAATTCATGTTGTATCAGTGAGTATTTTCTGATGAGTCCCCATCTGAAATGACCATAAATACCCAAGGGACTTGTGAATGGTATTGTATACTCTGCTAAGGTAGCTTATGTCAATGCACCTATTGCAATTGATTTTTCATTCATAGTCAACACTGGTCCTCACTTGGTCACTCATACTCTTTCTGTGTTTCCTTTCATCATAGTAGCACTCACAACTGCGCTGACTAATAAAAAGATCTGGTATGTAGTTGCAGATAGTGGCCGTCATCATGCTTGCTGTGGGTGTATTAATCTATCGGGTAATCAAGCCTCCTGCTCCGAAGCTATGTGGTTCACCTAATGGTCCTCCGGTAACTTCACCCAGAATTAGACTGAGGGACGGAAGGTACTTGGCATACAAAATACGAGGGGATGCAAAAGAGAGTTCCAAATACAAAGTCATTGTAACTCATGGGTTTTGTACCTCAAAAGACACTTACATACCGATGTCAGACGTAAGCATTCTGCACAAGTTCCTTCTAGGTGCATGCAAGATCACTTTTGTTACAATTACTTGCATTTTGCATTAAGCAATTTATTCTCCACTTGATACTTGACCATCTACTGCAATTGTAACCTTCAGCTTAATATGAAAGGATATATATTTTTTTTCCCTATAATGCCCTCTCTATAAATCGAAGTTTTCTGTTTTGTACTATAACAAGATCTGAATAACGTGTGTTGTTTGATACTTGAATGAGGATTGAGTTGCTTGTATACTGAGGCGCCAATATAATTAACTGATGTTCTTTGTTCTTGGATTAGTATGTAAATGGCATGTGAAATGCTGGATTTTGGTTAAGCTAATTCTACCTTAAATACTAGTCAGAAACTGTACCTGAATATAGCACCCCTTGCTATCTTGAAACTGACATTTGGAACTGTTCTATTATAATTAGAATAGCACAAATTCAGAAAAAGTTATACACCAGTAGTTCTGTGTCAGAAAGAGCTCCGAACTCTATGAATCACTGACAAGAGACAGTGTGAAGAAAAGTCCCATGAGCTTGAATTTGTGGAGTACTGCGTACTCTAAGCAGGGGTGTAGAGCGATCTTCAGGTTGTTATTTTCTGTAGTCCAATCTCCTTGTCCTTGGAAACTGATATTGTATCTTTCCCTTTTACTTTCTCTTGCAGGTGATTTATCATTGTTGCAATCCTCTAGGGGCTTAGATGTAATGATCTTGGTGACATTTTCACACTATACTAACTTCAAGCACTTATAAGACCTTGTCCCTCCTACCACTTTGGTTGGGGATAATAAGCAGGACTTGCACATTTTATGGTTTATGAACCATATATTGAATAAGTATCATGCTGTTTTGTTCGCTTCGATTTCTTCCTCATTATGTTGCATTTGTAGTTGTTTCTATGAACCTTAACTTTGATGGCTCTTGATGCACCGTCTATTATACTCTTACTTCTGGCATCTTTCTCTTCCTTATGATTGACAATTGTGCTTCACTGAATTCAAATATGAGGCTAACATTCAAGGTGCTGCAGGAATGCTTGCAAAAGTGGGGCATATGTCTGATTACATTTGACAGACCAGGATATGCAGAAAGTGATCCAAACCCTAACCGCTCACCAAAGAATGATGCTTTTGATATTGAAGATCTTGCTGACCAGCTAGAGCTGGGCTCCAAGTTTTATGTCATCGGGCTCTCCATCGGTTGCTACACTGTTTGGGGATGTCTGAAATACATACCACACCGGTACAGTCAACTGAGCTGCTATACTCCTTGTTTTCTCTGAATCAATCATATATAGTATGTAACTATATGAAGGTTTGTGGAGTGGCTAGTTCCATAGAACTATGCCTCCATCACTAGACTGCATCCTTACATGTCTCCCTTTTGGATTTCAAACTTGAATTTCCTGAAATTGTTTGCCATAAGCTCCTTTACTTTTACTTAAGTTCTGTTCAAGAACTTCCAGTACTAGAACTGGTATGAGTCCCTTAATGTGTCTTAGAAACTAGGTGCAGTCAGTAAAATTTGGTTATAGAAGTTTTTACAAGCAATGCAATTGCAGGCTTGCTGGGGTGGTGCTTGATGTTCCAGTGGTCAATTACTGGTGGCCTTCACTTCCTTCTGAATTGTGCATCAAAGCGTATAGAAAATTGCCATTGCTAGACCAATGGAGACTCCGGATAGCCCATCATGCCCCGAAATTAGCATGGATTCTGCAGAGATGGTTCCCTTTCCCTACTGTGGACTACATTCAGAAGAATAACCCAAAAGCTTTTAATGAAAGCGACCAAAGAATCTTAAATGCATTATCAAAACTTCCAGCTCTTGATAAGGTATCATTCCTATTTTATCTCATTATTTCATTGTCTGTCAGTGACATCGTCAATAACCTATAAGAATCTGAGGATCTTGTGCGATTTAAACTCCTGAAGAGCTTTTTTTAGTTGTCTCTATACATCCTTAATCCATTAGTAATCTCATTTTGTTGCATCTTTTTGGTAAATTTAGTTGATTTGCTGTCAAAGCAAGTCATTTCAAATTTAGTACTGAGTAAGCCCTATCCTAGTGGTCAGAATTATATTATGTTTTGCATACAGTGATACAAATGGATATAGAATCAGAAAGTTTTGACATACTGATCAACTTTTTCACGGTAAAGATCCGACATTTGACCATTTTAGAATGCTTTTCCCTTCCTCCTATGCTGTCTGGTGGCTTCAAATCCATAAGTACATTCTACATGCATGGTTTGAGCTTGTAATTGGACATTGTCTGTGTAGGGCAAGATAGATCAACAAGGTGCTTATGAGTCGTTGCACAGAGATATTGTAGTTTCATACGGCCGCTGGGAACTCGACCCACTGGAACTGAGCAACCCATTTCCTGACAACAGTGGCTCTGTTCACCTTTGGATTGGACGCCAAGACGGCATTGTCGCAGTGGAGTTGCAGCGTCATGTTGCAGAAAGACTGCCATGGATTCACTGCCACGAAGTTCCATATGGTGGCCATCTTTTCATACATGACCAAAATATCTGTGAAATGATCTTAAAGTCACTTCTGCTCTCAGAACACCCTTCATTTGATTAGACCCTACTTGGCCTTAATGGTGTCAGCAGTTTACTTACCGTGATTCTTAACAACATCATGTGCTTGAAGCATTCGTATCAGCTGAAGCTGTTTATATATCTTCCAATGCATTTGTAATGTCTTACAAAGGAGTATCTTAAAAAATCCTAACTTTATATGTTTCTTAATTGTCAGTTAGCATTAGCAATTTGATTTTCATGTGTCAAGCATTGGTTGATTGAAGCTTTACAAATTCAGTTCATTTTTGGAGTGTTTGGCAAGACATTTCAGTCACCTTATTTGACTAGATTGCCTAATTTGACCAAAGTTTCAGGTAACTGTTTTAAAGTCGTTTGGTAACGTTACATGAAATGAATTTTAGGCACCTGAAATAATAAGCTACATGATGTACCTGATCCAAAAATTCCAGTCACCTTAAATTTTCAGTTACCTTTTCAGTTTTCACGTACCTTTTCAATTTCCAATCACTTTTTCAGTGAGTTTACCAAACATAGCGAGAATTTGGGATTTGTCTTTTACCATTTCGTTGATAATGCATGCAAATGCAAATATTGGATGAATATGTGATAGAAGATATTAGAAAAATATTATATGATACCATGATAAACTTCAAGGACAATGATATGGCGCCACCGGGTGGCGCTCAAATTGTGCGCCACCCTAATTAAAAAAATGCAAAATAGAAAAATAAAAATGTTACCTTAATTACTATTAGGGGTGAGAAAGTAATTATATTTCGTCATTTTTAGGAAAGTTTAGAAGAAAGCAAGTATCATTATATTGTCAGTATCTCATATTCCCTAGATTTAACTATAGGATTTCATTAGTCATACCTTATGGCAGTGGAATGGATCAAATTACTCTTTTGTAGAAGTACTGGAAGATATAACATCATTGAATTAGTCTGACTAAATGAAAAATTGTTCTTACGGACACAATTTTTTGATTTCCAATATATAGTACATGACTATTGTTGGAAGTAATGGCTTTCAAGCCTTGCTTTCCTCTACTTTGTTTGAGTTAGTCTATTGTCTCACACAGACAAAATATAGCTTTGTTCCTTTGTATATATTTGTCTTCCATCTTACCATGTCCAAGTAACAAGCCTAACGGGGCTTTTGTGGGAGTGGGCCTTGTTGGACTAGACCACACACGCGCGCGCCGCCCGCCCGGACCGGGCCATGGGCTTGGAGAACTAAACTAAACACTATTTTTAGAGTACATTTGGGTTGATTTTATGTCCAGGTTCATTGCTTCTTTTTGTCCAGGTTCATAGAAGGCTGTTACGATTCTCAGCCATTATTCTTGCGATTATGGACATTCATGTCTGATATTATGAGCGTGATATGGGGTCGTTAATCCTGCGATTACGATTCTCTATAACGTCTCTTTAACTGTTATATATACCTCTTTGTTCAGCTCATTTCAGACACACAGAATATCTCAAACACTTCTCCTTTTCTCTCTTTCTGTTCTTTTGGGTATCTGAACTACTGTGCATACTCCAAAGTCTCTGACCGTGAGTGGTCATTTCCAGAGGCTGATGTGTTAACCTTAGGGAGATTATTTCGGCGTGTGATCGATAACCACCTTTGTCGTGCCGTAATATCTTTCAAGTCAGTGGCTACCATACCACGGCACAGCCTTTCAATCCGATAAGTTTTCTATTGCTATATTCTTGTTCTAACAATTTGAAGGATATTACTTGTTAGCAATGGCTAAACTGTCTCACAAAAACATCCATGATATGTCCAAATTCGAACCATTAGATGGTAACAACTACAAACGCTGGTCACAGAAACTTCTCATGTTTTTTGAACAAATTGAACTTGATTATGTTCGGTTTAAAGTTGCA
>CAAKMY010013521.1:0-10362 GCA_901111285.1 Corrigiola litoralis
CCCCCCCCGCCCCCAAGGGCTGGGCCTGAACTTAAAGTCGCCAATTTATCCATTGCAAACTCTAAATGACCATTCGTTTTGAAAGGATTAGGGTAGCAAATAGTCTGTGACTTTACTTGCTGTTTGCACTCGTATACAATTTGCAGAAAACCAAACGAAAATGAGTTAAGAGCTGAGTTGAACGCACTACATCCCCACTTCCAAGCCCGCTTGAGAGTCCGCTCGGCATCTTGCTGAAGTCTCAACGGCCCAAGTGGCTTATGGCAGAGAGCTCCCTAAAAGACCCCGAAAAATCCTAAAGTTTGATGAATCTTGGTGTTACCGACTATACAATGGAATACAATGCCATGCTCTAGCATGCTTAGGAACCTCGAATATTTGTTATCTTCAATTGTTTATGCATGTGAAAGTACAATGTACCAACTACCAACTCTGTAAGTAAAAGGTACTACTATTGTTTAGCAACATATACAACCAAACACAATATGCCTGCTCTACAAGGAGCCTTGAAACTTTGATAGCTTCAGAGGCATTGCTGTTTCTGTAAGTGAAGCTGTCAAGGCATCAAATCTAACATTAGCGAATCCACAGAATCAATCAGAATGCATATGTGCATCATTGAAGCTGCTTACTTTTACACAAAAACCAATAAGTTCTTTGGCAAATAAGAATTCCAAGCATAATGGCGCTGAAAATTTGGCGAATTAAAATTCAAACATATTCAAACATTTTTTGTCTGATAAAAGAAAACTTAAACACGAGTGAGGCACTGAAGTGTACGGAGCAAAGAAACTTCCCAGTTTTTATACACAAACAAATGAGATGTTCCTTCCACAACAAAATACAACAGCAAAACCCTAATTTATACAATCTCAATTTGATTTCTAATATGAAATATCGATGACTACAAACACAGAGATAGCACAGCAGCATGACCATGATTCGGTGGTCCATTAGGCACCCAAGGAGTAATTTCTTGCTGGCTTGCCATTCTCCCCCACTAGACGGTGTTCCCTAAACATTAGTCTAGTATCTCCCATTTTGCCACTGGCGGTCTCACATCAACCCTCATCCTCATGATGATCAACGAGGCAACCTCTTCACTTGAGAATTCCCTAGAGCCAGCAGCTATTCCACATAATAGCATGATCAACTTCAGCACGATCACTCTTCCCCAGGATAAATTACTGAGTAATCCTCAGATTCTATTTGTTGTTATTATAATGTTCCAGGCATTTCAGGCCCCAAGCTTCAGCTAACTCAAGGCTAAGAGGTCTTGTATAAAACCCGTAAGCGTCAGCAAGTCAGCACCACTATATATCATACTATCTACCAGTGCATCACAAAAACCTTATTGCATGACAGTCGAGGAGGGGAAATAACTAAGTCCATCCATATTATTTTGTATATTCTTTATGACTTTTGCCCTCCAATAACTAAGTCCATCCACTTCCACCGCCATTGAACTGTGAACACAAACTCATCAACTTAAGACATGTTCCTCTCACCTTATCTTTACTTTTTTTAAGAAAAGTTCAGAAACAAAAGAAAAGTCCAGAAAAACAGACAATTAAAAAAAAAAATAGAGTAGTTCTGAAAAATAAGAAAAAATAAGTTAATTTCAGAAAAATAAGAAAAGTTGTGCTATCACAACAAAATGATTCTGAAAATATAAGAGAGATTAAGTAAAGTTCAAGACGGAAAAAAAAAATCAAGAAAAGTCGGGAAAGATAAGAGAAGTTCGCAAAAATAAGGTAAGTGAAAATAAGGTGAAGAGAACACGCCCTTACCAAATACCAACTATCATCAATTACAAAAAACAAATCATAAAACAAAAAACATTAGCAAACCCCAAGTTATCCTCTTCACGTACCACCACCACAATCATCACAACTAGTCATATCGGATCACAACCATCATTACCAACCATGTCGGCGACGGTAAGTCTTCATTGCAATCGGAATCCGCAAACTCCTCCGAATCACAGCTTGTGTGCTTCACAAAGATGAAGACGAACACGGGGCAAAATCTCCATTCTCACTCATCTCAAAACGTTACTAAATGGGCCGCCAAGGCCAAAGACGGAGCCACCTCCGTACCCAAATCCATGTGCTTCCCTCGATTTTGTAGGTGGACTGGTGGCCAATTGATATGGTGTGGGAGCGAAATTTGGTGGACAGCTTAGTCTTGTGGATGTAAAATGGAGATGAGAGATGGGATGAGTGAGATGGGTGAGAATGAAGATTAGAAATGGGATGAGAAACGGGTGAGAATTGAGAATTGGTTTGACGGAAAGTTGAGTATAGGATTTAAAGTTTTAAGGAGGGTCTTTATTTAGGTTTA
Organism: Corrigiola litoralis; assembly: GCA_901111285.1. Taxonomy (NCBI): domain Eukaryota; kingdom Viridiplantae; phylum Streptophyta; class Magnoliopsida; order Caryophyllales; family Caryophyllaceae; genus Corrigiola; species Corrigiola litoralis. The sequence goes on from CAAKMY010013521.1 coordinate 2,344, forward strand.
AAGTTGGATATTTATTAAAATAAAGTCCCAAATCCCAATTACAGGTTTTGAGAAATCAATATCCGAATCCATATCTAAAATTTGAATTAGATTTCTTATCTGAACTAAATTCAGGATTAGGTATCCTAAAAAACGAACTAGATGTAGAATAGAATTTACGAATTCTTTTGCTTCACCCTAGTGGTGATACACTTTTCAGTCAAGTTTTTGTTTTGCTTTTGCCTAATCAATGAAAAAAAGAAGATTTCTTTTTGTTTTACTTTTTTTGGTCAACTAGCTATCAATTTATTCTCTTTTAAGAAATCAACAATTCCCTTAACCCTAAATAACAAATTTCATAATTCCTCATACCAACAAAGAATGTCTTGTTTGTCTTTACACACAAAATAAAAGCGAATAATTGACTCTGTTTACTCTTATTGTCTTAATAAACAGGATCCAACACTCTTGTGATTGTGAAAATACTCCACCCATTCCAAGTGTTTCATTAACTTCTCCAAATGGTGAAGAACAAAGAGCCAAATGCGATAACCTTTAGTAGAGTCGTTTGTTACTATAGATTAGAGAGAATAGATGTATAATACTCAATTTGGAACAAGCCATGAAAAAAAGTAAGATGATCAATGTGGAACAAAGGAGTACTATAAGTGAATTGATCAATCTTATCATTGTAATATAGTTAAACGATGTCTTGTATTTTCAGTTCCCTTCTTTACAAAATGTCCCCCTAGAAGTTGGTGAGCTTGATGATCATTTTTCAAGATAATAACATAATTTAGTGCTAAAATCTTTGATTAATAAACCATACTAGAAAGAAGTAGGCTTTTTAAAAGGATAAATGTATAAGTACCCATGGCAGATCATTTATTAGAATTTGGTAAAAAGTGATTGCATACCATACTTAGTCAATACTCACAAGAATCATTATCTTAAAAGTAAAATTTATAATAGAACATTCACCTTCGTGTTATGAAAAAACACAATAGAACATTCACCCTCGTGTTATGAAAGAACACAGAGAAATATAACTCATTTCATTTAAGCCATTGAAATCTTCATAATTTCCTAAGAAATTCACATTTACTTAGTGTAGAGATTTAAAGAACTCACAAGAATGATGATGGAGCTCTTTATTCACGAAGCAACCAAAATTTGTGTGTAAAGTCAAACAAGACATTCATTGATGCAAAGGAGTACAAAGGGAATTGTAATTTAATTTACATGTATTCGGAAAATCATTTGGGAGGAACAAAATCCAATGCGTTTAAGAACGAATTTGATTTGAATATACTTTTTTCAATTCCAGAAATTGCAATGATCCAAATCAATTATAGTTCCTTGTAGGGCAGCACTAAGAATTTTTATTTCTTTTTTTTGAAACCTTGATAAATGCCTAAAATCAGCTTTGCTAACAGAACATGCACGATTCTCTCATATTTGACAAGGTGAAGCAAGCACTATGACCAAACATATTCAAATGTTGGATAGATGGTCACAGCTTTCAGGAAACGCACCAGGGACAATTAAAGCTGAACACTAAATAAATACAGTACATGTTTCAGTAGGGAAGATACTGAACACACACACACACACACACACACATTCATGGTGCAGAGGCAAATGACACCAAGAGCAGGATGAAGGGAGCATGGAGGATTGGGCTATCTGAGATGAAAACAAGATCCATATTAATAAGAGGTATTGGACAGAGCTGAAGAAAGAGAAAGATTATGAAATGACAAGGATATAGTATGAATGCGAAATTCACTCATTTAAAACTCTCTTTGAATGTAATGGATTTGGCATCATCCACTACCAAATTCTTAGTTCCCAAATGGCCAAAGCTAAGCTTAATCCCAAATCCAGAATTTGAAACTGAGACCCATGTTCCCAAGCATATCCAATAGCATAATGGATTGTACGGGAATCAGGATATTTATTTCAAATATGAAGTTAGCCTAATTTTCTTTGTTATGGAAGCCTAAGAATTTGGATTTAAGCAAATCCAGGGGAATTTTAAGACTTGAAATGATACCTATGGACCTACCTCACTACCTCACTTGTGGGTTGAAATTCTTAGCTCATCATCCACCACCAGCAACAAGAAAGGCGAAATCTGAATTTGACAGATATGGAGCTTAGAGCGGAAGCAACGGCCTACAAGGGAAACCGTCCAGACCATTTGGTCCAAATGGAGCTATTTGTGAAAATTCGCAATATTCAGTAGCTCTTCTATTGAATTTTTTCATATTACTGGAGCATAAAGACGAAAACAGAGAAGCCAGAAAGGGTATGAGCGGAGCAGGAAGCCTTCAATGTTGGGTCCAAAAGGAATGGAACTCCAAAAGTCCCTAACATATTAATTGAAAATTCCAGATTCCAATTGTTGTTTTAAGTTCTAAGTTTGCATTATAGTATTCAATACAAAATAATCAAATGAAATTGTTCCAGAAACTGTAAAGGAAATAAGGATTTAGTTCTCATTTATTCTATTTGTCCACAGGAATATGTACTGAAGCTTCATATAGGGTCAAAGTGCCATTAAAGATTGCCTTGAAGGTTAAGTACTTCATATAGACTAGTTTGCACCACTTTCGAGTAATCTTGACTCTCCTGAAGTTCTCCAACTGTACAATTTTGGAGACAAATGACCACTCATCTTGTAGTGGCGATTTGTGCTAAAAGGGGAGTTTCATAAGACTAGTTTTGCACTACTTCCGAGGAGTCTTGACGATCCTGAAGCTCTAAAAAATAGAGATAAATGACCACTCACCTATAAGGCCTTGTCAGAATAGACCAAATTTGGTTCCTACATCGAACATTAATCAACTACACTAGGTAGAGTTCATGCCAAAACATATAACAGACTTCACGCACTCTAGTTGTGTGTGTGCGACCCTACGTTGAAAGTTAATGCTCAACATATCAAACTTCCTGTTTAATCTGTTAGGCTACTCTGTCTAAATAATCTTGACAACCTTTTGTCTCTTCCATCCTCTCTATGTGATAACTCATTAATCATTTCATCACAAAGCCACAAATAAATGGATATATTGTTGGAATTTAACAGCTACCAGTATGATGCAATTTTCTATTGATTTCTGTCTCATTTGTTAGTGATACAAATGAACTGAAGGACGATTGAACTTTGTAGCAATAAATGCTCCTTGAGATAGAATGTTTGTCGCATATATCTAAGACAGTCTTATCTTGTGAATGACTACAAAATATATGACATCATCCTTCGTTTCTTGATGAGTTTGAAGTACTCAACTTTCTTTATATAAGTGAGAATACAAGCGTATGTCATCTAAAAAAAAATTGAGCTATCAATAAAAAATTCCCCTATGCTCATGAGTCATGATAAACAACTTCATTAAGACTGTTCCAATACTAAACACAAGTTCAAAAAGGTAAAATCTTTGGATTTCTCTAAAAACAAGTAAGAAGCTAATGATGAGGAGTTGATGGTCATCTTAGAATGACTTCAGGAGTGGTGAATAGGCTCTGGTAGCTTTAAACTGAATTTTATCAAATCAGAAAGCATATAGGGGACAATAACTTGAGAATCAGTATATCCTTTTCACATGTTCGTGGAGGCCTTACATAGCCTGAGGTTTCTTTGATGGTTACTTCTCTTTCAGGTTCCTTTATGCAACACATAATCTAAACATTTTCCTTCGGCATTCCCTTATATACATCCAACTAGTTCCACAGTATTGCTCAAAATTCCAACACCCATGAGGAAGCTTCTGAAAGTTACTTTTTTGACGCTCACTCAATTGCAATTGACATCGACCACCTAAGTGCGAAATCATAAAGACTAAATCCTACTTAATAAACGAACCCATAGCAAAGTTTAGTAATGTGTTTCTTTATAGGATAAACCTGACATAATTTCCGAATTCCAATATTTCGGTATTTACCTTCATACCCAAAAAATACAAAAAAGGCACTCATCTCATTGCTGTTTTTTGTACTAGGTCCTCTGAAGCCATTTTAAAAGGTAGTATCGTCATTTCCAATTTTATCGTTGCACTACTTCCGAGTAGTCTTGACTCTCCTGAAGTTCCCAAAATGTACAAAATAGAGATAAATGACCACTCACCTGTAAGGCCTTGTCAAAATAAACCAAGTTTTGTTCCTAAATCGAACACTCATCAGTTACACTAGGTAGAGTTCATGCCAAAACATATACTATAAGAGTTCACGCACTCTAGCTGTATTTGCGCAACCCCACTTTGAAAGTTCCACTGTCTGTTAGGCCTTACATCGCCGAAGGTTTCTTTGATGGTTACTTTTCTCTCAGGTTCCTTTATGCAACACATAATCTTAACATTTTCCTTCATCAGTCCCCTATATACATTCAACTCTTTCCACTGTGTTGCTCAAAATTTAAACACCCATGAGGAAAATTCTGAAAGTTGCTTTCTGCCGCTCACTCAATCGTAATTGACATCGATCACCTACGTACGAAATCATAAAGACTAATTCCTACTTAAGAAACTACCCATAGTAAAATTTAGCAATGTGTTTCTTTATAAAACGAACGTGACATAATTTCCAAAATCCAATATTTCCGTATTCACCTTCATACCAAAAAAATACAACAAAGGCACTCATCGCGTTGCTGTTTTTTGTACTAGGTCTCGTTTCCAATTTTATCTTTGTATTCATCTACATCGAAAGTTAAGACTCTCCCTTGATAGATGAATTAAACTAAATTCCATTTCAACTATGCACTTCTTAGTACATCTGCAACTCTAAAAGTTTCAGTTATGTTCTCACTGGTCGTTTGGTTGCTGATATAGGTAAATTATTTGGTTGCTCACAACATAGGATATCCACCAAAGTTCAGGTAAGTAGAACTTCCCATCCTATGTAAAACCAAACAATTTTGACCACTTTCTAGAAATTACAACTATATCTAAATCGCAAGGAGATCGTAAGTTCCTAAGAAGTCCGAATTCCCAAATCTAACCAAACCATCACTTAGTCTTCTTTCTTTTCTAATGACAACTCTAAAATTCCCACTGCCTCCTACAAGTGCATGTAAAAAAACAACTCATAATTGAAGAAGTCTTCCTAAATATAAATTCTATCAGCTATAAGGCGAAACTAAGCAGTACAAATTTTTACGAATCGAATAATTCTACAAGCAAACCAGAGAGGGTTCCTTCCATCCCAATGTCCTAGCAAAACCATACATCATTTAATCCACGGCGCCAACGAGATCGCAATTAAATTTCAGCACATTCCATACAAAATTCAAGTTTATTCTGGCTACCAGATGGCGGTAATTTCTTCCTTTTCTACCTCAATTGCTTCACATCTTATAACTAAAAGTCTAAAATCAACTCATAGCTGAAGAAGTCTTCCTAAATATAGATTTTATCAGCCATAAGGCGAAACTAAGCAGTAATAATTTCTACGAGTTAAAGAATTTCGCACGTAAACCAGAGAGGGTTCCTTCAATCCCAATGTCCTCACATTAGCAAAACCATACATCATTTAATCCACGGCGGCGACCACCAAATCAACAACTAAAGTCCAACACACTCCATAGAAATTTCTAGTTTATCATCAATACTTCCTGCTACCAGATCGCGGTAATTTCTTCCTTTTCTACCACAATCGCTTCACTAAGTCATCTTAGAACTCAAATCAACTCATTTAATAATCAATTTACTAAGACATTATAAATATGGTATAAATCAAAATCTTATGTATAAATCATAGTTAAATTACTACATATATTAACAATTAACAATAAGAATAATAAAACATTATAATTATCAAAAAACAAGCAAATAAATTGAAAATGAAAGTATAGAATTTACTTTAAATAGCAAGTTGACTGAACACGTGCGCATTGCTCCATTAACAAACCTGAGGAAGGAAAATACATGTATTTATTAGAATTAAAAGCGAGTAATAATAATAATATGATTATTGATTTAACGAAATTAGAAATGAGAAGAGGTTAAATAAATGTTTACTTGCGACATTTTTGTAGGGGAGGGTGGTACGGACGGAGGGGAAGGGAGAGAGAGTTGACTCTGGGCAAAAACCAGTTGCAAATGTGTAATTGTTGTCATATGGAATCATGGAAAATCATATTCATCCACTAGTGGACCAATGTTCATCGGTCCAGGACCAGACCGGACCGAAACTTGGATCGAAGACCGGACCGGATCGAAAGACCGAAATTTAGCTTTTTACGTTTCTTTTTTTAAAGTTTGGAGATAAAAGAAATATAAGTACATGTGCTTCTACAATACTAACTAATCCATCATTAACAATAAGTAAGGAGGTTAGTTTATACATAAGAAAGTTCATATTTGATCTAACATTTTGTAAGTTTTGAGTTTCTTTTTCTTAAAAAACAGTTTTTCCGGTTCGGACCGGAATTTTCCGGTGGACTGGACCGAAGACCGAAAACCAAAATTTGGTGGACCAAAGACCTGACCTAAATCTTTTCGGGCCGGATGGAACGGTCTGGTCTGGTCCATTTTCTGGTCCAGACTGAAATGTGAACAGCCCTACCAGTGGTTACTATTTTGTCACTCACCCAATCACATTAATTTTTTATTTATAAAAATGTTAAAAAAAAACTTTTTTTTTTGAAAGAATCAGGTCAGTTTCTCATTTCACCAAAATACGGAATACAACCTGATCTAACAAAAAAGCCACCTGCTAGGATTAGAGAAGTTAGACAACACCCTAGCTCATCAAAACCCAACAAACTCAAAGTAATTTAGACATCATTTCATGATCTGATAATTTGCTAACACAATTAAGCAATCTAATACAAACATCCATCTTAATACTTATGATAATCTGCTCCACATTTCTAATCTACTCTGTAAAGATTCTCAAATTTCTCTCACTCCAGATGAAATAAATAGTAGCCATAAGCGCACATCTCTTCAACTTTTTAAGCCAACCAGAACCCCTATTATTGACATAAAGCCAATACAATTCAGAGGAGAGCTTAATATTCTGAAACTTAAATCCAACCTAAGTTTTGATGCTTTGTCAGATTGAGAGGAGAAAGAGCATAAGAAAAACAAATAAGGGTGACTCTCAGATTTGCACCTGTAGAGAGAACATCTATTAACCATCTGAAATCCTCTCTTAACCATATTATCCGTTGTTGCAAGGGAGTTCTGAGAAACCAGATAACCTATAAAGGAATGTCGAGGCTTTACAGAATTGTCCCAGACTGACTTGCTCCAAGATCACCTTTGTGTACCTCTGTTAAAAAACTCATAGGCTTTAGAAACTTGTAACTTACCTTGACTAGACCATTCCTGAAGCAATGAAATAGAAGCTTCAGTACATCCCACTGCATTCACAAAATCATTTATGAGACTCAACATATTCTTCCAGCAGATAAAATGATAAATAATTGTGAGAGGGTGGTTGTCAAAACAGGTGGGTGTCCGTCATCCGCAAATTATAATATGGACCCATGTCCACTTTTTAATATGGACCCCTTAGACACAAAGTGGTAAAAAGGTGGGAAAGTTTAACAGTTTTATTTTTAAATCTACAAGTTTTCTACATTTTCCCCTTTTAATAGGAGAGTGACTACATATAAAGCTAGGTGGACATGGGTCTATAATATAAGAATTGTCTATCATCTTCCTTGTCATATTGCATGGCAAAAGTAGAAAAAATGAACGAGATGGACTGATGAAATAGGTATTCAACTACAATAGTATACAAAAAAAATTACGTGTTGTGATTTTTGTGTAGGAATGGGATCGAATAAGAAGATTTTCTCGACTCTCACCTTTTAGATATTTAAGATAGATAGTATAAACTTGTATATATTGTTGTATCGTTGTACATGTTCGGGCACACAAATGCCCTTTATATAATACAAATGTGCGTACAATTAACGCCAATATACATATGTGCATACGTATAGTTTGAAGCCAAAATTTATCCAGTAATTTATTACTATAACTTTATCTATTTACTGTTAATGTTGGAGTATGTCTCCTCCGACAA
>CAAKMY010013586.1:0-38602 GCA_901111285.1 Corrigiola litoralis
AGTGTAGCCATGGAGGATACTAAATCATCTCAAACGAAAACTAATTACAAGTCACTCCAACTTCATTTAAGCCCCCACCCCGTGCGAAGTCATGTTAAAGGAACATAACATAGTAGACACTACCAATATAGACAGTAATGAGACTTAATAACAGTATAAACCATAGAAACAGATAAAACCTTGCCTCAAATTCATCAGAAACTCAGAAGTAACCAACAAAATCAGGTTACGGATGGGCTAGACATACTTGTCTCGGAAGATAAGCTCATAAAAATACAGTAGAATCCAGCACAAATAACCAATCGAACATCATTTGTACTTCAAAACTATGGCTAAGACAAGCAAAAACCACCAGTTAACCTTCCCTGAACTTATAGCGGTTGCACTCCCTGGCATTATTTCCCACAAAAGCAATTCAAATTGACCTGAAGTGGCTATGCATAATTATCCCGCCTTCTCTAATAGGAGAAAGGAGCAAGATTGGGAGTACAATATCTTAGCGACAATACTGTTTCTTTGTATCTTACTGATACAACCTGGCAACCTAGTGTTTGTTACTCCCTTTGTTCCTCTATCTTTTTCCCACTTACCTTTTACAGCTGTTCCTCTTTGTTTTTCCCATTCCATTTTAGGCAATAAAGGAGATAATTTTTGGACGAGATGGTCCTCATGAAAGTTCCATTATTACAAAACTGCCATTAGTAAAACAATTTTTTATTGACCATCTGATCACCTAACCCACCACATCAATTATTAGCCCAACCCAAACCCACATTTATCTACCCATTAATCTACCTACTTAACGTAATTACTCCCTCCAAATAACAAAGTGATCCAACGCCATCAGTTCATTTCCCTCTCTCATTTCATCAACTCCCAACCACCCTCTTCATCCTCATAACTCCAAAAATGTCAGTCAACAACCATTCACATCCTCAAAACTCTAGAACTTTGCCTCTCTCTCATTCTCACATTCATTTTATGCTACCACTGATATATGGCTTCATCTCTCAAAACTACAAACATGCATGTCTTCATTTCTCTAATTTAAAAAGGTTTGTGTCTATCTAATCTTAGCTCTACTATTATTTCCTGAGCATGTCTTCGTCTTCTGGGTCATTATTGGTCCCCTGTAGTCTTCCCGATGGCGGCGGCGACGGCAACGTCAACGGCGACGGCAACGGTAAATTTAAAGGTGGCACGATATATATTCCGGGGTGTTGGGTTAGTAGCCCCTGATTCATATGAGGGATATGCTCCTTATGACGAAGCCGATGATGCATCCGATATTGCTTCAACTCTTCCTCCAACACTACCTCCAGTGCATTAGTTCCCTATGTGTCCAATTTTCCACTGTACAACTGAGGAGGTTTTGGCTCAAGAGGCTTTATTTAGATTTGGAAAAAAAGTCCCTCCTCCGATAGTAACGGCACCACTTCACCCAGATCTACAGCGATATTGGGACGAATTGTTTGTTATCTATTGTTTTTTATATGTGCCGCGTCCTCTTTAAATAAGGAGGTTCATTTCTTGACCCTACTCAGTTTTTTTTTTTTAATGTGAATATTTATGTGGATCATAGATGTTGCTGGGTTCTCGTCAATATTTTTGTGGTTTTGTTTATGTGGATTTTTGAGTTGTTGTCGTATTTTGTGGATATTTGAGGAGTTGGTGGTGGTGGGTTGTTGTCATTGATCTTGGTGGTAGTGGGTTGTTGTCATTGAGGTTGGTGTTGGTTTGTTATTGACGTTGAGGTTGGTGTTGGTTTGTTGTTGACGTTGAGGTTGGTTTGTCGGTGACGTTATTCTTGATTTGTTGTTGATCTTGTGCATGGTTGTTATCACTGATCTTGGTGTTATGTTCTTCGTAAATTGGGAATTTTTTTTTTATTGAGAATAGACTATAAATAAGATTTCAAAACATAACTTTTCTCATTAAACATACTTTTTTACACAAAATGATGTTTAAATGATAAGCATACATTTGCATGATGACATATGCTTAGCTGCTATACTTAACACTACACTTAGCACTATACCAAAAGAAGTATTCCATGCACTATACTAGTTCTACACTCTAAACTTTATAACAGAATACTTAGTGTGCATTCATGTGTTGGGTGTTAAGTGCATTCTACTGGAAGAATTGTTGTACCTTCATGTTTGATTGTTATACCCAAGTTCACCCATGAGTGTTTCTATTTTTTGAGTTTGTCCAAGTTCCATCATATACTCAATACACTCTCTAACCAAACCCTCATCAACAGTCAAATTTTCTGGCGGTAGACCTCGTCTAGCTAGTGACGCTTTCTTCAAATGTGGAAGTTTGTAATTGTTGTGGCCTTTTTGTTTCATGATCTCGATCATGACTCCTTGTAAGCTAAGGAACACTGCATTTAGCTTGTCTGGTGAGAGGTTGTTAAATGCACAATCCACAGCCTTGCATAAATCATTAACATTGTAAGCACATTTTTCTGTTTGTAACAATTGAATAGCTCTAAAAAATCCCAAGTCATTGACATTTAAGTCAGGAGAGCTAGGAGGTTGAAATGCTAGTTCAATCTTGAAACCATCTGAGTTTGCAACATCAATGAAATCCTTGTCGTCACCCTTTAAATGTGGAGTAGCATTATCATGTTGAATGATAATGTCCTTTGATGCATTTTGTGGCCACTTTTCCTTTATTGCTGGTATGATTTTGTTGATGAGACAATCCTTGATGACATTTTTGTTGATTGAGTCAATGGGTTTAGTGATCATAGTACCAGCCACTCTGTTTTTGCTACTCCTCTTTGCTGGCTCACGAACTATGAAGGGAAACATCCCTATTTTACCATCGAATAGTACTTCCCCATCAATCCCTTTAATTGGCCTGCAAACTGCACACATAAACATAACCTTAGAGATGAAGTTCTTAGACCTACATGATCTGTATGGCTCGTCTTCACCCGGTAGCAAGATGTACCTCTCCGCCCCTTTGGTAAGATAAAACCACTTTTCATCAATGTGTACGATATGATACATAGATTTGAACTTGATTAGACATAAGATCCTATCAACACATATTGACTTGAGACTGAATCTTAACCTCAAAAGTTTGCCATCTGCACTTAAATATGGTTTGATAGCATTGCTGTTGATTTTAAGGAATCCTTTCTTAATCCATCTCCATATTGTGGTCTTGCTGACCTTGAGTTCAAAACCCAATTTCTCAAGCTTAGATCTCTTGTGGAAGGGAACTAACCTTATTGCATGTGCATTAAATTCTCTTCCTGGTCTCCCTTTTTTCCCCTTAATTTTACTGCATACATTGACACAAAGGCCTTGCTCTCTTTGATGCTTTGTTGTGGACCAAATTGCAGAAATGGTGCTCCTGTTGACTCCCCAACGTGTTGCTGCTTCACTAATTTTCCCTTTTGGTGGCTTCAAGTTGCAGCTTTTTTAAAGCAAGAAGAGTGAAATTTGTTGTCTTGCCTCATTTGACAGATTTGGTTTGGAAGTTTTTGCCATATTTTGTGCATTTGTAGACTGTCTTCCGGCAAGTGTATTTAAGGACTGTAAATTATGGACCTCTAAGGACGATGTATTTCTTCTTCATTTTTGTTATCTTATGAGACTGATCTGTAGTTCAGTGTATTAATGGAAGGTTGTTTTTATTGGGTTAACTTATGCCCTCTGGAAAAGTCATGTATGGAGAGGGAAATTCAAAATTTGGTGAAAAAAGGACCTTGGCGCAAGTAAATTTGGCACTCGTACAGCTACAATATTTTGAGAATAGCCATGATCCCACCAAATTTTGGTGGGAAGTATTAAGGTGATGTTGTGGGGTTAGCACTTTAAGTCACATGCCTTTGAATATAATAAAACACCCACTATCTCATTACTTTTCACTATTATATTCACTTTCTTAAACTTTGTGTCCAAATTCGATGGGAAAAAGATAGAGGAACAGAGGGAGTACTTGATACCACAACATTATAGTAGCATAAGACTATAACCTTAAATAAATTTACAAAACTAGCTTTACAATCACACAAACCTCTTCAATCATAACTAGCAAAAATATGGCAATAACAAAGACATATAAAAGATACAAAAACAAATTAATTTTCAATCATATGAAACAAAAGCAAAAGTATGGCAATAACCAAGGCCAACGTAAGGCATATGTAACAAAGGCATATCTTCAATCATAATTAGCTACGTCGGATTGGGTTCAAGCCCAAAGAAATTAATTTTCAAAGAAAATCAGAAATTCAAATCATATAAATTACAAACCCTAGAATCTGAAAAAAGGGGAAACTAAACTTTAAAAATAGAAATTACCCAAATTAAGGTGATGGGGCGGAGATATAAAGACGGCGGCCGGTGGTGGCTAGTGGCGCGAGTTCGTCTTCATGTTGTTGTTGTTACCTCTGTTGCAGTGGGGGGATAGAGACAAAGACGAGCATGGGAGAAAGAGAAAGAGGAAGAAGAGGGCGGCATCAACTGCTGACCGTCGGCCATTGGCCGAAATTCGCAACGATAGCCGGTAGTAGGGTTGGCTGATGAACTGAGTGAGAGAGGGTGAGTTTGTGAGTTTTGGGGGAAAATGATTTGGTTGGGGTGAGTTGGTGAGGCGTTGTGGAACAAAGAAATAGAGGGGTTAGGGAGTCCTTTTATTTTACGGGTTACTTTTGGGCGACAAACGCCCATTTCGTTGCCCATATCCATATGAAGGTGCCATTATCAAATAATATTTCATTGCCCAATTACTTATTCGATGTGCCACAATCAGAAAATCGTAGCACAATATGTTGTAAGGACCACGAAGTTGACATTTCGTCGCCCATTCGTATAAAAGAGCTACAACTATAATTTTCGCTGCACAAACCCTTAAAATGTGCCACCAATAAAAAATTGTCGCCCTTTACTTACATGATCGACGCCCAAACCCTTTTCTTGTAGTGGAACTTTGCGACTCGAGACGATTTGCTTATGTATAATGAGTCCACCTTTTCAGAGTTGATGCAAACAAATATTTACTTAGAGTCGTCACTATAACACGACATATCGAGCCCATATGTTCTCCAACTGAATAAGCTGGCAAGACTTCGGCTAAACAAAAATCAGGTTATAATGACAAAGAGTGAATGTGGTGGCACGATCTGCAGTTAAACCCTCTACGTGACGTAGAAAGACATACTTACCATGGACGAAGCCAGGAGAAAATCTTGCCAGGAACTCAAATTACTTAAGTTGCACAAAATAAAAAATATAAAAGGGTATTTATGATTGTTCATAATAAAATAACTAATTACCACAAAAGTCTTTTTAAATATTAAATAAGTGCATTGAATAATAATACTTTGAAAACATATCCAGAATAAAATTATACGCTCTATATCGTAATCAATTGACATTGATGCATTTTCATATGATTACTAGTTTTCAACTCTATGTTAGATATGGATTTATATTAAAATTAAAAAAAATATATAAAATGTGCATACACCCTATTAATATATGTTTCTATAATCATATAGATATTTATATTCATTTAAACCAAAATAGAATTTGATACACCTATTAAAATCGATTAATAATTATGATCTCTACCTTAACAACCGATTTTACGGAGAAAAAAAATTATATCAATATATGTTTTTAATAAGAAAACACATATTTTTATTCGATTAAGACTAAAATATCAATTTAAACACATATTTAAATCAATCAATAATTGTTATTTGTGTTTTTAGGTAAGATTTTAGGAACAAAACAAACTTCAATATAAACAAAAACATGTATTAAATTATATCAACCCATAAACATCAAGTTTATTAGATTGTAGATTAACCAACATCAATTTTAAATTAATTAATGCACTATAAAATTGAAATAAAATTTTAAAATAAATAACTTAATGATAAAAACTATATTATTACCTGATTTTTTTTGAAAATATGCACCAATATAAAAATAAAACCATTTTTTTAAACTTCAATAAAAAAAATGATCACAGTTTCTACAAAAAGATGATCATAAACATGAATACGAACAAATAAAATTTAAGTGATCGTTTAAAATTTAAAATCATGTTAGCAAAAAAACCTTTAATTTTGATCCACAATTTTAAGTGCCAAGTTTTTTATATATAATGAAGCCAATTACAACAATAAATAATCATTAGAACAATGGTCAAGATATTATTTGCATTCAACTTTCTAAATACCGCAACTACAACTTCTTGACATTCGAAGTTCTCTTAATCAGCCTACGATTTTCATTAATTTTTTGTATAATTTACTTAATAATTCAAGTAAATGCAAGCAACCAAAAAAAAAAATTCAATTAGTTAGAATATGGATAAACAAAATTGAGTATTGCGAGTACATTAAATAAAAGATATGTTTGACAAAATTGACTGATAAAGTAGTTAAATTTAAACGAAAGTGTTTGGTGGAATTTGTTGAACAAGTAACTGTTATTGATACAATGACATAAATGATAAATGGACAAATAAGCCTGTCTTTTGGTAAAATCTCTTGGGATATATAAAGATTAAACAAAATTATAATCAATTACCTTATTTATATGATAAACTATTTTAGAAATTTTTTTTCAATAAGATGAAATAGACTTATAATTTACTAAAAATATGCAACTATGTACTAAGCACTTTTATTTTTGGTCAAACAAGTTTTTCTCAATCAAATAAGTCAATTTTAGCTTATAAGAATATAAGCTAACGAAAATGATGCGTCAAATATTACCACGTGCAAACGAATGGCCTCCAACCGCCAAAGGTTGGGAATAGTTCCTTCATTAAGCCCCGGCCTCTTTAGTAAATACAATGCTAAAAATTATATTTAGCTCAAATTTTAGGTTACCTTTCTAATATTATTGCAAAAATGTTTTTGACGTATACGCAAAAATGTAGGCAAAAATGTAGTTCATACCTTGCTTTCTCCACTTCTCGGAATTTTCCAGTAAACTACTCCACTCGAAGTCTAGCCTTTTTTCCTCAATTTTCTTTCCATTTTTCGGATTCTTCGTTGTCTCTTATCCCAGAAGAAGAAAAAAACAAACAAGCTAATCCAATTAGTTGATGAGTTGATCTAAGCATGAAGTTTTGTCAAGCAAAAGGAGCAATACTTATTATCAACAAGAAAACTTAAGGAAAAATGACAGTGCCATCTGTTTAAGTGTGTGCTCTCGTTAAGTGTCGTTTTCTATGGATGCTAATTGCAAATATGCAATGGAACTCTTCAACTCGACATATAATGGCATGGTTTATCTGTCAATGTGCAAGTGATCCGCTGATGAGTTATAATCCAATACCTCCAACTCAAATGGTCCCATCAACTAGAATCTTAGCACAACTATAAGCAGTCCCACCATCATGATCAACATCATTCATCCCACATTCACATTTCATATTTATACCAATTAGTTCACCATCTGTTGGCATCTCAACACTCTCCCGATCATGCAAAAGTTTCCTCTTTACATATACTAGCTAGGTGCGCTTATTACAATTCTAAAGTATCCGTACTTTGGGCATTTACATATTTCTGTTACGGTCCTTACACCATACTTTTTGTCCTTTTATAACCATGGACAACGTGAACTGCATGTGCCTTTTGTGTACTGTATTTCGAATGTTATCTCTCAACTCATACAGGCCTTAAAAATAGTTACTAACTACCTATGTATGTACCTTTATCAAAGTAAAGTGATCCACCATGATCTCCAAATCTATCAGGAACTGACCTAGTCATTTTCTTGCACCTACCAAATTCCTTAGCTTTTGGCGTATTTTGTGTGGATGGGGTAGCAAAAGCTTTTAGAGTTCTATACAAAACGCAGCAACAAACCTATATAGAAAGGGGAGCTTGGCAGATCAACTTCACAAGGAAACTCGAATAGTGGGAAACATCCAGTTTAGTTTCTCGTATCATAGATCAATTCTCAGAATTTATTTTTGGTGGGTACGGTGTCCTTTACCCAAAAATTTATTACATCATATGACATTGAATGAAATAATGCTAACTTATGTTATGTGGAAAAAGAACTTTGCTTGAGCGCATTTTTTATTTTTTTGACAAAGCTTAATTGATATATGTAAAAGTAGTGCCCACTATGCTGAACCATAACTATTTTCTTCCTTGACAAAAGGGGCGTTATTCCTTAAATCATCATCCTTCTTCGCTTGAACACATTTTTATAATTTGCATAGATGTAAATACTGTAAAAGCTCATGTAAAAACCATAAAAGCTCATAGATGACAATAATTTGTCTTATAGAAGTTTTCCGATATTCAATTTACATTATAATTACTAGTTTTATTGTTTGTCTAGTTTTTTTTTCAGTAACAGGAGTTGTATTGTATTCAGTGTACTACCCCTCCACGGCCTCTTACATGCAAGCCTCCCAAAATCTTATAGTGGATATTTGTAGGCGCTTGAGTGAGTCAAAACTATTGTACATTTGTCAATCCATGGCCTCCAACCCCATTAATATTAGACTATCAATTTTATGTTCCAGATGTATGATTAATTTCTTTTGAAATTCATTTGCTTATAAGAAGCAATAGAGAACCATCATTACGAAGGTAGTTGAACTTTGTCATATCTCGCATAACTTGAAAGAGACCCAAAATTTGGAAACAGTCCGCCAATGCTCTGGGAGTAAGAGCCGGAGTAAATAAGCGAACTGGCTACTAGTGGTTAGTAGTTGGTGAGCACGCAGCTATAGTGATTTGGACAAATTTATTGTGAGAGTGTGATATTGGGAGTGGGATGATGAGAATGGCCATTAATGTAATCCGTAGAATGTCAACATGTCAGGGAACGTAGGGTGGCAAACTGGCAATATGTTCTTACAATTCTTCATTTGATATGTCTGTATTGATCAACTTATGTTATCTCTATAGATATGTTTCACGGTTGAGTTAACAAATAACAGGTGGAATCGGACTGGTTACCACAAGGCTATATATCAACAATAATTTACTATTCATGTGTTGGTTGAAATATAGCTACCGGAAATAAAAGAGGGAAAATAAAAGTTTATATGAATGTAGGCTGGAAGAAGCTGTGCACTAGTTATAAGCAAATTTCGACCCAATCGTAGGTACAATTAGAGTTTGGCTAATCACACTGCTGCAAGCCTGCTTCGATCATATTTCTTACTATTACCAATCTGATTCATAAACATCTATACAAGAAGTGACAACACCTTAGATGATGCCATCATACCGGTCTCCAAACTTGATGCATCAACATCTCTCGTCAAATATAGTAGTCGCTCCTTTCCACAATAACATCTCTATTCTTTTAGGCTATGTTCGGCTAAACAAACAAATAAGATAAGTTAACTAAAAAGTAAATTGATAAGGTGAATGAAAACTGATAAGTTATCAGATTAGGTAGCTAAAATTTAATACCTGATAATGTAACCGACTTTAATAAAAGTGTCTAGTGCATTGTGTTAAACAAGTAACATATATATGACAAAATGACATAAAAGACATGCTTATATTTGAAAGGAGCTAGAGAAATTTGGAAAAAATTGGAGAGAAATGAAAGAAATTGGAGAAAACTGGAAGGAATTGGAGAGAATTGGAAAAAACTCGAAAGGACTGAAAGGAACTGAAATGAGTTGAAAAATAGAAGGAATTAAGTGGAAGCACTAAAAGGAAGTGAAGATAATGGAAAGAACTGGAAGCAAATGGAAAGAACTGGAAGGAACTTGAGAGAACTGAAAGGAACTGAAACTCCCTGTAATTCATGTGAAGAGAACATGACCTTAGATACCTAGGTATCCCAATCAAATCCCTTTTTTAGTGAATTATACAAGCCTTTGTGCCTCATCACAAAAAAGTAACAATATCGTAATACTTGTAAATTTCACTTTGTATCTCCGATAATCCTAGAACATATATTATAAGAATCGTGGCTTGATACAATGATTGTTAATCTCATTTTCCAACTACGAGATACATGATTCAGTTCCTATATGTGATTTTGTTCGCTCCTTTCAAATCGATTTCTTTCCTGTACATTTAACTGGCTAACATCGAGGTAAAGAGAATATAATGATTAGCACACAAAATAACCCAAAACAAGTTGAAATCTCAGCCAATTACACCAACCTTACTTATCAATTTATCATACCCAAAATATTAATGGTCCTAAGAAAACTATGGAACAAAACAACATGAATATCACAACGTCAGTCTGACCAAAAAGGACGAAAATCCCCCTTACTTCCACGACTAAAAAATCCTCAGTAGCTATAGTAGTAGTTCAGACTTTCAGAAAAATACAGTTAAAACCCTCCAAAAATACCCAAACACCCACAGTTAAACCCCACAAACCAACCGAAAGTAAGCCCATTTTCGTCAAAAAATACCCTTTTCATTCTTTTTTATCCTTCCCTTTTTTACCTACAAATAGTAAAAAAACAAAGCAGCAAATTCTCTTCCAAATATTACTGTACTGAGTGATAGACTTAAGTCAAACAGAAGTAGTTCAGTTCTACACTATATAAGTACTTATGTTGTTCCTTTGACTCACTCTCTTACACATTCTCCAACTACAACAACAACATTAACATAGTCACGCTTATTTATTTTGTTTTCATTCTACTAAAATTCTAAACTACTACTTTCTCTTTCTTCTTACTTATTTATCATTTGTTACGTTCATTCTTCATTGCTGTAGTTGTGCCATCAAGTTATCTGTAATGGAGTTGCGCATTTTCTTCTATCTTTTCTCTCTTCAGGTACCCTTTTACTATAGTGTTATTACTATGATATTACTATTATCATTATTATTGTTATTGTACTCTTATTTGTTTCTAACTTTGGTTGCTGAATTTTGGGTTTTGTTCATTTTTCAAAAGGTTTTAGTTTGAGTTTATAAAAAAAGAAGATTTGAGTTTTCTTTTGTATATATTTTTTTTTTAATTTTGGTCATTATATTGTTATCATTATATTATTATTTGTTTCTAATTTTGGTTTCTGAATTTTGGGTTTTGTTCATGTTTGAAGAGGTTTTAGTTATAAGATTACAAAAAAAGAAGATATGGTTTTTTTTTCTTGTACATTTTTTTATTTTTGTCATTGCCATTTTTGCTAATTATGTTTTTTTTTTCATATTGGTTTTTTTCAGTAAACCTTATTTTTAAGGGAATGTGATGTTATGAAGCATGGATTGCATGAGAATATCTAGATGGGTCTTTAGAGTGGAAATCCTTATTGATAATCATATTACTGTTCTTAATGTAGCTAGAATTATGGGACTTTGAATATTTACATATATATATTTTTTGTTTATAAGAAAAGTGAATATTATGAAAGATAGTTTTTATTTTGTTTACACATTTGGAATTTTATTGACTGAAATGGGTTATGAGTAGGAGCTGAGCTGTAAACGTAGTGTCATTAATCATTATCATCATCTTCCACTAATTATGAGTTATTGTACGTTCTTTTTTCTTTTATAGTACTATCTCAGTTATTTTTTTATCTTTGAGTTGGTTAATATTTTCATACTTTTAGTTATGTTGGTCCAGAGTTTCATAAGTAGGAAAATGTGATTAAGCTAATATTTTTGAATTATGATAATACAGAATGTTTTTGATACGGAAAGTGAATTATGAAGTTAATTTGTCATGATTGTATGGAACTTTTACAGAACTGTGGAGTGTGACTTTTTGGGGTAGTAAAAGTCAAAAATATGTGATGTGGCTTGGTACTCATGATAACAGTCTAGTAAGTATGTAACTTTTTCGAAAAGTGTAATTATGATTGGTTTTCATGATAGGCGTGGCTATATTCTTTCTCATAATCATAATGTAGGATACAAATATCTACATGATTTTATCCACGCTAGAAAAGAGATGGAATATCAATTGGTAAAATTGGTTGGACAATGGACATGGTTTCCTTAATGATGAGATTATAAGCAAATTTTGTTCACTTGATGATGTTTGGCTAATTAATTTTGATACAAAATGGTAAAATTAAAGAAAAATTCTTTTGGAAAATTTGAGCTTTTTTGGTGGATTCAAAAGATTTTGCAAACATAAAGTCTTGCTATTGCATTTATTGTGATTGTTTTTGAAAATAAATGCAGTTTTATCAACTTAGGATGCTGTGGTCCCTAATGTGCTGTTTTGCATGTTGTTGAATACTTTGCTGATGTTTTGTTGTCAAAATATCTCAGCTTTACTTTCTGATATTGTTAAGATACATTGATCAGTTCAGTAAATTTGACATGCGTATGACTTCTCATTTCCAATTGTGCAGGTTTTACTTACAGCACATATAGTCAATGCAGAGATTTCTAATACACGATTTCTTTCGACATCTAATGATACTACGGGGTAAAGACTTATTGGTTATGAGCTTATAATATTACATATTGTTTGTCGGTAATTGGGTGCCGTTAAACTGAGGACAATAGCTTTGCAAGAATCCGTCTGATGACTTGATCGGATTAAGACTTACGGGTTCTGTAAGCAAAATATTGCGTAATGTGTGTCGAGAATTGGTTCAGTTTACAGAACTGAGGATGGTAACGGTTGCAAAGATTTAATTAAATACATTGTCCTGGCTTTCTGTGAGATAGGCCTGATTGTTTGTATGATGCTGTTCCTTGTCAGTGGATAGAAATGTGGCGCGATTTGTGTTCTTGCATGTACTAAACCTTGTGAATTTGGGAAAGTTGTTGAGTTAAACTGTTTTTAAGTGGAGGTCTCTTCAGAGTGACCATCGTCTCATTGACCACATTAGCGTCTTTTAGATTGGTATAGCTGTCTCAGGATTACTCATACAACATAGCATAAACATCAGATGCTAGTGAAGAATTTGTTCCCGTCCAACTCAGTGCCATTCAAGTTTTTTTACTTTTGTGTATTTAAAGTTGTTTACCATAAAACTTATTGTAGCTCTTTCTGTAAATCAGGGTGAGACCTACACCTGGGTTTTGTGCAATGTATGACATATGTGGTTCACGAAGTGACGGGAAAATTTTGAATTGCCCTTTTAACACACCTGCTGTTAAGGTACTCTAGACTCTTTGTGACACCGTCACTTCCTTATTTGTGTTCTTGATCTCAGCTGAAGCTCTGACTTACAAATACAGCAGATGGATGCAATTCATATCTGAGGAACTGGGGAAAGAATAGAGCTTCTGTTAGGATTGATATCTCATTAATTATTTTGGTGTTCCAATGGCTATAACTTATGATGGTGTTTGCATGTATGCTTCACAGCCAGATGCTCTCTTTTCATCAAAGATCCAAAGTTTGTGCCCCACAATTTCTGGTGATGTATGTTGTACAGAGACACAATTTGACACACTACGGGGCCAAGTCCAACAAGTAAGACATTTATGTCTTTATCATTGAAATTTATCTGAACTTGTCACCACTTGTTGCTATGGAGTTTATGGAACCTGTGTACTGCTCTTCTTGAAATCAAGTTTAAATATAGTTCTTACTTTAATAGGTTTTACTGTTAACTGCTTGTGTAGTGCTGTAGTGATCCCCAAATTTATGTTCTAATCTAATAAAAATTCAATGGGGCTTTTAAGACTGAGACATTTAGTCAGTGTCATATATGGCAAATAAAATTACTCCAGCAGATGGTAAAGTTGCACTTTGGATCTACATTGCATGAGAGAAAACCGAGCTTTCCAAATACATTGCTTCAAAGTACTTTGAGATGTCATTTTTTTCTTTTGAGATTCTCTATGTAGGCAGGTGTTGATGGAAAAGCCCTGTGAATGTTTTGGGAGTTTGTCATTCATTCATCTTAATTTTGGAGCCTTGACTATGCTCGTGAAGTCAAATATGCTATTTTTATGCCTGTGCCTACCCCTTATTCTTTTTCCTTTTGGTACTTACTAGAATCTCCTTGTTGGCTAACTTATGGGTGTATTTGCAGGTAATTCCTTTTCTTGTGGGATGTCCAGCATGCTTAAGGAACTTTCTAAACCTCTTTTGTGAAATGTCCTGTTCTCCAAATCAGAGTTTGTTCATCAATGTATCTTCTACGAAGAAGGTGAGAAATCTTTACCCTGCTTCTACAAGAGTAAGGGAGAGTGTAGTGATAAATGTGAATGCATGAGCTCTTTGTATAGTACTATAGTGTACATCTTTACATTCAAATTTTCGACGACTTGACATAGCCACATACCTGATCACATACTTATGATTGCTGAGAACCATACACACACACTCTCACACAGACACTGTCACACTAAATGCAACATGTGTAGCTCATACCACATAGTTTTTAAATTTTTGAAAGAAGAATAATTTAAAGTGAGGGCAGTTTGAGTCAAACACTAGGACACAAAATTATAGAGAACTTCACTTTTTCCCTATTGATCAAACCATCTAAAGAGATTTAAGTCTTGTTCTCTGTAAACAAAGTCCAATCTCAAAAAATTTCGTCATCACAATTCATAGAAGAGTGATAGATGCATGTGCGCAAATACCAATCATGCAAAGTACCTATGAAGCTAGTGAGTATGCAAATTGGGGAAGAGAACTAAACCCAGCTAACCTATTAACCTGGCTGAGTGACAAGTTCTCAATTTATGACTGGATCTCCACACTTCTGATCACAAATAAATGAATATAGGGCGTGGGCGGTGGGAGAGATGGTGCCGGCGTTGATGAGCTGTGGTACGTCAGGAACTCCAAACTGTAGGAGGAGAAATGGTAGTACGGGTGGGTAATAGGTTGAGCTTGATAGATCAGCACTTCCGAATTCATATAGTTTTATCAGGTTCAACTTATAGATTTAGTGTCTTTCTTCACAGATATGAGCCAAGTTGCAGTAATGCCTGAATACAGGACGGCTTAATTTTAGAGAGCAAGGACTCATCTTTCTTTTGTTTCAGGTTAATACCAATTTGACCGTGGATGCAATTGATTTTTATGTAACTGACGCTTTTGGTGAAGGATTGTACAACTCCTGCAAGGATGTGAAGTTTGGTACTATGAATACACGGGCCATAGAATTTGTTGCAGGTGGTGCTCAAGATTTCAGAGGTATTTGTCCTTAAATCTTCCTTCTGAGTAAATTAGTCCTTAAGCAATTTCTTTTTTCTGTTGATGAAATTATGCTCCAGTGTATTTATGCTCCATTACACTGGTCGGGCAATTGTATGAAGTGCTGCTGCACATAATTAAGATAAGGGGCAGACGACAAGCTTCTTTCTATAGGCGGTGAAAATATGTTACGGGTTGTTTGGATCCATTAGCCTTGTCATTAAGTGTAGCATCTTCAAATCACACTATAGCTTAGAAGATCAGGTCGTGCGTGGATGCTCATTCATGCATATGTGCACGGCTGTGCGCACATGTACACACACATTTATAGCCTTAACACATATTTTCACCCTAATATCAGAGGGAACTGTTTTTAAGCTCTATTTTTGATTCCCAATTGCTTTGTTGTATCTTAGAATTTAGAAGTGCATTTGCTTAAACCTGTTAACAAAATAGTCAAGAGTGCAAACAAATGTCACATTTGGGAGCACACAATAATCACATAGACAGCAGTTTTGCTAGTTCAGAATTATTCTTATTATTGTTGTTGATGTTGGTTGTGGTGGTAATGGTGATGGTTATGGTGGTGTTTCTACTGGGGTAGAGAAATGTACTACAGTGTTGTTTGATTGTGTATGCCCTTTGCATTTGTGATATGCTCTCACTTATTTTTTTCTTTTTTAATATTTAGTTTTCCTGACCTTTATTTTTGTCTGCAGGGTGGTATGCATTTATTGGAAGACAAGTGGGCCTTGATGTACCTGGTTCACCATATGCTATAAATTTCACCTCTAATGTACCTGAGTCTTCAGGAATGAGTCCCATGAACGTATCTGCTTACTCATGCAGTGATACTGCACTGGGTTGTTCTTGTGGTGACTGCTCTACATCTCCTACATGCTCCAGTTCATCTCCTCCTTCCATCAGTAAGAGCAGTACTTGCTCTATAAAATTGGGTTCTGTAAAGGTGAGAATAGTTGGAAAATTGAACTGCTTTTTCTGGCAAATTTTATCTCACAAACTGCATAACATAATGTACTTGTTGGAATGGAACTCTCACTGTGCAATTCAGTTAATCTAGAGCCTCTTTTGACTGCTACAGGCAAACTGCAGTGACATTGTTGTGGCAGTTGCATATGTCGTTTTGGTGTCTGTATTCCTTGGATGGGGTTTTGTTCATCGGAAGAAAAATATGAGCCCCGTTTCAAGAACAAAACCACTGACAAGTGCCACTAGTAGTGATGAAATGCACTTGAGGGAATCAAAAGATGGGGAACTTCCGTTACCGGTATTTTCCAACTTCAGTGGTTTCCTTTTTTTTTATATATATAATCGTCCCTACTGCCCTGCACTGTTATCTTTTTTAGTTCAGTAGTAGAATAAATGATTTTACAATGGTTCAAATTGCAATATCAGCTCTCTTCTGTGATTTTGTACCAACATCTAAAGTAGTACTCCAGACAATATATTATGTTTGAGCTTTACTATCTCGAGTGATTTGGTTACTGAAACCTAGTTACATTGTAATCTGCTATAGTTCCAGGTCTTGTTGATTTTACATCTTTAGCTGGATTTTTACTCCTTTGTAATGTTATCAATCGTGATTTGGTGATACGTTCATGAGACGTTGACTATCTACCCATATGCACTCTTCTGTGAGGCCTGGTTGAGGAACTCCTCGGATATTGTATTATGTTTATGCTCCTCCTACAAAATTATGCAAGTCTTCTGATCCATTTGCAAGCGCAGCCTTTCATCAGCTCTTTGTCCCAGCAGATGTCATAATCTTTTCTTTGTGGTCACTTACCAGGTCCTTCTCGATCAAGCACGGCTTTCTGGTGAAGCAAAACTCTCATTAGTTGAAGGATACATGTCAAACTTTTATAGGTTAGTGTATATTAGCCATTATGTCGCTGCCTGATATTGAACGAATTCTGATAGTCGTTTTTCCTTTAAGGGTGACATAAACTCTTTATTTGGTTGATGGATATATGGTTTAGGAAATATGGCGCCTGGGTAGCCAGGAGACCTGCTCTTGTTCTCTTTTCATCCATGGCAGTGGTGCTTGTTCTGTGTTTAGGTTTGATCCGTTTCAGAGTTGAGACACGGCCTGAAAAGGTATTCTTTTGTGCTTAGTATCTACCAGCACAAATTTTCCTGATTCAGTGTCATTTTCTTTTAATCCATCGGTGTAATATGGTGGTAAACCTGGGAAAAGAATGTATGATATAACATCAAAATGCAAAAATCTTATCATGTTTGAAATGTAGATAATTACAAAGGGTTAATAATATTCTGCTGTTGCCTGTTGTCATGTCGTTTACTACCTCGGCATGAGATTGTCAGTCAGTTAATTCTAGCTTATATATGTTTAATGGGCTGAGACTGCTACAGATGAAGGAGAGTATTTTTCTTTCGTATTTTATTTGAAATTAAAAAAGATAACCAAAGCCTGGAAAAATGGCCGGCACCGGAAATTGAAGCGAAATTGGTGTCATTTCGTCCTTAAAAGCATGAACTCGTTACATTATGCACACCCCTGCATCTCAGAGACTGCTCCACAGCACACAGCACACAGTACACAGTTCACAACTCTTAGCTGGACAAATAGTGTAAAATGTTTGCAAAATGATTTGCATGTTGCAATCATTCTCTGAAGCTTGTTTCTTTCTGAATTTGTTTCATTTCAGCTATGGGTTGGACCTGGGAGCAGGGCTGCGAAAGAGAAACAGTTTTTTGATAGCCATTTGGCACCATTCTACAGAGTTGAACAGGTTGTGTGCCGTACCAGAACTTTTGTTTAACCATATACAATGTCATTTTAATTTCCGTCTTATTGCTATCATATTATGAGGTGTTATCTGATTTGTCTACAAAATTGTCTTATGGATGGTCAGAGGAAGTTGTGTTATTTATGTACCATCTCTCTCTTTCTGGTTTTCCTTTTCCCTTCTTTTTGTGTGTGGTTGTCCTGAGCGGGCGGGGGTGTTCAGAGGATGCATATCCACAGAATATCTTGATGCTTTGGCATAGGACTTCTGTAGTTGCAGGTATGCAGGCAACTCCTGGCAATTGATTGTGAAAATGCATTCATGAAAACTGAAAAGTGGATAAATGTCCTGTTTGCTGCCAGTATCAATTTTCATGAGTGGGAATAGATTATGAGGATTAAAAGGAAAGGTCCAATCCTCGTCAAAAGACCTTGAGCTTCTGGTATATTTGTCTTTTGAGGTGCCGGTTTTGAGCAGGAAGGTTTATATTCAGAAACAGTGTTTGTTATCTTGTCCCTAGCTACTTATGTACATAAGATGTATGTGAATGATAGTATACTGATTTGTGGTACCTTCATGTTTCTTGATTTGAGCTATGAGTCTATAAATGGATTTTGATACACCTATTACTTTTTCTCCCTAATGGCTGAGAATCGTACTGTCTAGTTATTCTCGTATATCTGCAATAACATAACCTGTCATGGGGTTTCATCAAATTTAGAACAGGTGTTGCAATTTTTCTTAAATGACAGAATATCTGTTTTTTCCCTTCAGCTTATAATAGCAACAGTACCTGTTGAAGGGCAAGGAAAACCACCAAGTATTTTGACAGAGGATAACATAAAATTACTTTTTGATATCCAGAAGAAGGTAAATATCTGGCTTTTATTACTTTAAGAAGTATTTTTTTGTAGCATACTGGCCGGCCAGTCATATTTGATGTTTGCCAATGTTTGTTATTCCTAATGAATCCCTTTTGGCAGGTTGACGATATTCGAGCGAACTTTTCTGGCTCCATGGTGTCTCTAACTGACATTTGTTTCAAGCCACTTGGCCAAGATTGTGCCACTCAGAGCATTTTACAGGTAGATTACCTTTTTCTTAACACAGACACATTAGATCATTTAATTTGGAACTTCTGCACAGTATCACTTTATTCTACCATACTCTTTTCCTGGAAAAACATATAACCAATTAACCACTACCTAGGAGGTGGAATACTGACCATTACTTCTTCAAGCCTAGCACTCTAAAAGTTGAATTTTCTAAGACCTGCACCATAATGCTTGACCTAGCATATATAAAACTGGAACCGTGGTTTGTTGTAATAATTTATATTGAGCTTTGTCCTAAGATAATGCTGGGAGAGCAGTTCTGTACTTTTGTCTCTCCCTGGATACTAATTGATGTGTAGAGCTTTTATGGTGTACAGGAACACAATCCCAAGTACAACTGTTAGTTTACTCCAATATTCAGGAATCTTTAGTTTGGTTATTAGCTTTCAGAAATGCATACTGTTTTAGATAGTGTTTTCTACCTTAAATGTCAGGTCTTCCCATTCTTCTGGAATGCATATTGGTTGGCCAAGTCTTGATGGCGTATGCTTCCCGAACCCCTGCCCCTCCACAAAAGAAAAAAAGAAAAGAAGTGCAGCCTTAGTATATGATGTGTGGCTTTCCAAAAAAAAAAAATATATAATATGTGTCTCAGTATCTGTATGTTAATTTTGCCTTGTCATGTGTATTTCACAAACGCCTAGTTCCATCATATTAAGAATAAGATGCTCTATTATCTTGTCCGCCTTGCTTATTTTGCAGTTACATATTACCTTAGCCTTTGAATTCTGTAATTTATAAGTATGTATTTCACATAGTGCATTTCATAGTCTCAGATCTAGTAGAATGTAGGAAATCTATAATGTTCAAGATGTCATCTGGCCAGCAATGCTATGACAACCTCTGTTAATTTTCAGCCCAAATTCTCGTGTTTACAAAGCGTCTACTTTCTTTTTCTTTTTGATGCCAGTACTTTAAAATGGATCTTGACAATTACGACAACTTTGGCGGAGTGGACCATGTCCAGTACTGTTTTCAGGTATGTCGTCGTCTCCAATTGGTTTTACATAGTTGTTACAGAGTTGACCTTCGACCACCTTTCTACCCCTTCTGTTGTACTTCTAAATATTAGGTAGGGGAAACAAAGACACCAAAGTAGCATGCAATTTGGTTGTAATTCATTTGATGCAAGTCCAAAGTGTCTGCTCGTAGTGCTTAAGATTTATTGAGAGTGATATGAGACTTCTCGGGATTGATGAGACTTGAGAGTTAACTTTGGATAGGACTAGGTTGACAGAGGGAATTTATAGGGAGCTAATCACTTATATTTTGAAATTTTTTGATTATATTTTTGCAAATTTGTTTCCTTTCTTCACAGGTTTCCCCTCCACTGAAATTGATTATGGTCATCCTTATCGCCGATAAAATTTTGTCACTTCTTTGAATAGTAAACTAGACACGGGGTCTGTACTCGTTGGAAGAGGGAATTTGTAATGGTTGCAAAATAGCATTTGCTGACAGGCTTGAATTTTTTTTTACTGGTGCCTTTTAGCCTTTTTAGTTGCCAGCCTTATAAAGTCATATGTCAAGTGATACTATATGGATATGTATTAGGTGACACCTCTTGTTTGTTTCTTTCAGCATTATACTAATACAGAGTCATGTTTGAGTGCGTTCAAAGCGCCACTTGATCCCAGCACTGCCCTAGGCGGTTACTCGGGAAACAATTACTCTGAGGTAATTCTTACTGCTTGTGTATTTAATTATTGGGTAAAACTTAAAAGTGTCAATATCTCATAACGGTCTTTTATTGTAGGCTTCTGCATTCATGGTTACCTATCCAGTAAACAATGCAATTGATAGAGAAAGCTCTGAAATAAAAAGAGCAGTGGCCTGGGAGAGTGCCTTTATCCAACTAGCAAAGGTTTGGATTGTTTGTTTCTCATTTACTTTGAATCTACCCCTTCTACTACAATAGTATGAATAAATGATATTTACAAGTAATAATCAAGCAGGCGAGGTTTCTCTTTTATTTTAGAAATATAGGTAGTAATGTAGGTTTAGGAAATCGGGCGGCATTAGAGATTTAAATACAAGGAAGGTTAAAAATGGATGTCTAAACCCGAGGACTTCACAGAGATCCTAAAACAATTCTTAGTCAACTTTCTCTATGGATGCCTAAAGTAAACTGTCCCTGGATAAATAGTTCCTTCATACTTCATCTTGTCACCTAGTCCATGTCTGTGGACCAGCTCTAAGCATGTAGAACATGTCCTTATCGTTAATCTATGTATGTTATGACACTTATAAAGACCTAAATTAAGTGTAAGTGGTAAGTGGCTAGTCACTGGTAACATATAACTGACAAAACCACTGAGATAAGTGTAAGTTTCAACTTAGATTTACTTATTGCTTATAATTACTACATTCCGTGACCTAAATTGCAAGATGGTCTTGTAGCTTGTTGGCATTTGGCTCACTTTTGCACATTGCTGGTTCTTTTGGAACTCTCTTGTATCTAACATATTCTTCCTTCTTATTCTTGCTAATTGGTCATGATGTGACAGGATGAGTTATTGACAATGGTTCAGTCAAAAAACTTAACACTTGCTTTTTCTTCGGAAAGCTCGATTGAAGAAGAACTGAAAAGAGAGAGCACTGCAGATGTTATAACTATAGTGGTATATATTTAAAACTTCGGTCAAGGTTTATTCCCATCACAAGTGCCACAATTTTTTCTTATGAAGAAACTGTCTTCTTTGCCATTTTTTTTAATGAATTTGCACTTTCTTTTTCCTTGTTTTTCAGATAAGCTATCTTGTGATGTTTGCGTATATATCACTTACTTTGGGTGACTCACCTCGATTGTCATCCTTTTTCATTTCGTCAAAGGTATGATATTGTGTGGTAGATTCCCTCTTTCTTATTTAGGTCGTTTGCTGTCAAGTTTGCAATGATTATTTGTTTGTTTGGGGTTTAAGGTTCACAAAAATTTTCCCCCAAAAATAGTTGAGAATCGTAACAATATCAATACCGGAGGACGTACAAAGCAAGATGATAGCATCAAAAGATCTTTTAATATAGCCTTAAAATTTAACCAGTCATAAATTCTCTTATATTATATTTCCTCTTTTAGGTTTTCCAGATTTCCTTTGTGCTTCTCTGTGTGTTTAAACTTTGATCCATCGTTTTTTAAAAGTAATTATGTTGAAACATCAACGATATTTGTAAAGGCTATCTTTGAATACAGTCATAATATGATGTCTGTCAAGTTAAAGCCTGCACATACATTTCACCATCATGTAGTGTTATCATTACCACCAAATATGCTTTGTTCATCAGTGTGTAATCGTTCTCTATCTATCTGTGTTACTGCAGTTCATTGTGACCTTTATTTGATTTTTATTAACTGAAGCCAAATTACATATTCTTATGTCTCTGGAGCTGCAAATTAACCTAGATTGCTTGTTTTGTGAAATGAAATTGCATAACTGGTGGGCTTCTAGGTACTTCTCGGACTTTCTGGAGTTATGTTGGTCCTGCTCTCCGTACTAGGATCAGTTGGATTCTTCAGTGCTATTGGAGTGAAATCTACACTTATCATAATGGAAGTCATTCCTTTCCTTGTCTTGGCAGTAAGTTTCACTTGTACTACTTCTACTGTGTTGAGTAATCTTCAACACATGTTATTTATTCTATATATATATGCTCGAAAACCTTCTTAAGTTAAGTTTCACTTCTAGGGTGTGGTGTTATATTCAGCAGACGTTATTTATTATATTTATATAGGCTCCAAAACCTCCTTAAGTTTGTGATCGATTATGAGTAATTACCTCCAAATTTCAAGTTCTGAACCATCGTAGCTTAGGTGTGTTTGACTTAATATAATCTTTGACATTCACAGTAATTACTTAAACTCCATAGAACTCTGAACTTTTCTACAAGTGAGAGTTTCTTACTATATTTGTGAAAATTTAGTGTTGAACATAGATAAACATAGTGATGTTTTAATCAACCTTAAGGGTGATTATGTGATTATGCAAAAGTAATAACGGTCTTACGGTGCACATCAACTTTAAGGAGTTACGTATGGCTCCGTCGTCTAAAAATCTCTCTATGAAAATTTAGTATCATGGAGGATTTGTTTGAAGGGTTACTGGTAAGTTTCAGAGTTCTAATTTAGTCGGCAAATATATCAGATACTTTTTGGTTTATGTATTGAGATGTTCTGACGTGTAAGCCTTGTTTCGCAAAAAAGGATTTCTCAACTGAAATTTTACTTTTTTCATTGTTTCATATAATATGTTGTATTTTTCTTAATCATTTAAACCACATACTTGTCATTATTTATTGTATTATGTTGCGTTGGTTTTACGTGTATCTCCTGGAACTTTATAGTGTGAAATTTTACGAATCTTCCCCATTATTGGTAACAGAACCATCTGATCAAACTTTTACGATTCCTAAATGCTGCGTTGTATTTGCCAGGTTGGGGTGGATAATATGTGCATCCTAGTTCATGCTGTTAAGAGGCAATCACTAGAGTTACCCTTGGAAGGGCGCATAAGTAATGCACTTGTAGAAGTTGGACCATCGATTTCACTTGCCAGTCTATCTGAGGTGTTAGCGTTTGCAGTTGGAACTTTTATTCCCATGCCAGCTGTTCGTGTCTTCTCTATGTTTGCAGGTTTTCCTTCCTTCCTAGTAATTTGATTTTCTTAAACGCCTTTAACTAAAAAAATCATTTTCTTTTACTGATTTTGTGATTCTCTATATGTCTCTTGATAGCTCTTGCTGTTCTTCTGGATTTCCTTCTACAAGTTACTGCTTTTGTTGCATTGATAACACTTGACTTTCGGAGGGCTGAGGATATTAGAGTTGATTGTTTCCCATGCATGAAGGTTTCCTCCGAGGAATCAAACAATGGTATATGTTATTTACATATTAATATCTTGAAATACATCACTGACATCTCTTGCC
Source organism: Corrigiola litoralis (assembly GCA_901111285.1). Classification (NCBI taxonomy): domain Eukaryota; kingdom Viridiplantae; phylum Streptophyta; class Magnoliopsida; order Caryophyllales; family Caryophyllaceae; genus Corrigiola; species Corrigiola litoralis. The sequence continues at coordinate 23,861 of CAAKMY010013586.1, forward strand.
CCTTTAACTGTATCACTCGATTTTGTATAAGTAGGGATCAGTCATCGAAAAGCTGGGCTGCTTGCTCATTATATGAAGGTATGCTCATCTGACCTAAGAACTAATATCATAAGTTTAGTGTTTGATGATTTAGCTTCTAGAATAGAAACTTTTGAGTCAGTGACAGAGTACGATACTTGTAGTTGATGGCCTAATATTTATCTTCGGCTTCCAAGATTTGCACAAAATTCATTCTTTAAGAAAACGACCTGTATAACTCGCTTCTCTCTACATAAAGGACATTCTCTTAGATAGGATGCTGTTGTATGTTCTTGTTTGTTAAGTTACATGGTGTATTAAAGATCTGACATGTTGATATCATGATATGTGATGACATCTCCACTTCCAGTTGGAATTAGATAATTCCATGTCGTAGGGTTCAAGTGGTTTTTTTTTTTTTAAATTGATATTTCTAAATGTTGGCGAATATATATATTTGAACTATCCACGAATATTGAAAACTTTAATACCCTTTTTCTAGAACCATAAGTTGTTTAATAATTTTGCACTTCATCTCATTGTTAACTTGTACATTTTTCCTTCATTTTTATGTACTAATTAGGTGAGCTCTTTTGTCTCTCATTACAGGAGGTCCATGCACCCATTTTGAGTCTATGGGGAGTGAAAGTGTTGGTCCTTTCTGTGTTTATTGGTTTGGCATTAGCCAGCATTGTAAGTTATTCTTTCTTTAGGCTGCATATTTTTCATGCTTATATCTCATTTTCTTTCATTTTATTTATTCACTTGTACCTGAGAACACCTTCTCTGTTAGCCACTTATAGCCGTTTTGCTTCATGATTTTAATTGACTACATAGTACATTTATCTTGATCTGGTTAGTTGTGCCCATTATAGAGGACGAGGTGGTTGACCAGATGGTGTTGTGGTTTCTTTATTAGAAGTCAATTCTGATTTGGACTTGTAAGTTTTACAGACTTTGTCAACTAGGATTGAACCCGGTCTGGAGCAACAGATAGTTCTTCCAAAAGATTCTTATCTACAGGTTTGGTTTTTAATTATAATATCAGTAAGAATAACAGCGAACTTACCTTCGGAATATGAATGCTTCGTCAGCTTTCAAGTGTTTGATTTGAAATATTTTTTATCAGGGATATTTCAAAAATATCACAGATTTTCTCAGGATTGGACCACCAGTATATTTTGTAGTGAAGGACTACAATTATAGGTACGATATCTCTTTTCTGGTCAGCATACTATTTTTTCAAGGCAATGCAGTGAGTTGATTAAGCTACTTAATGGCAACGTTTTAGCTTTAAAGAACCACTTATAGTCGTTTTGCTTCATGATTTTAATTGACTTGAACATTTACCTTGAAAATAAACTTGTAGCTGTTTGATGAAGGGAACAATTTTGTTGGGGAATAGCTATTAAAACTTGTCAATTCTGATAGATGTATGCATATCGCAGTGTACCATGTGTACCATTGCTCCACAATCCATAATATGACAAATCTTTCCGCCTGGTCTAAACCTGCCAGGGAAATGTTTTTGTTTGTCAGCTACATGTACTGAACTCCTCTACTTTGCAGCTCAGAGTCACGACAAACAAATCAACTCTGCTCGATCAACCATTGTGATGCAAATTCTCTTGTGAATGAGGTGCACGTCCTTTAATTCGCTGCAGAGTTGCAATGTCCCTGTCTGCTTTCTCCTCCTCATTGGCTGGTCACAGCCTAAGACATTTACTTTTTTGTTAGCAAGCTTCTGTAACACTTATTTCACTGGACCTTTCTTCTGATGAGTGGCTTCATGCAGATAACAAAAGCATCATTAATCCCACAGTCAAGCTACATAGCCAAACCAGCAGCTTCATGGCTTGATGACTATCTAGTGTGGGTTTCTCCTGAAGCTTTTGGCTGCTGCAGGAAGTTTACAAATGGAAGCTACTGCCCACCTGATGACCAGGTCACTAATCAGTCTGGAACTTATAGCCGATTACTGCTAGATCATAGAATAGCTAATAAAGCATCGAATGTATATAACGTTCAAACGTTCACCAGTATTTCATCACTAATATCTTCTATGCTGTTTTTTTTATCTTCCCTTGTTTGTTTTTCTTTGATGGAATATAACCTTGAGAAGAAACTTGTACTTTTTACAGCCTCCTTGCTGTGCTCCAGGTCAAGCTACTTGTGGTGTTAGTGAAGTATGCAAAGACTGTACCACGGTATTTTTCTCTCAGTTAGAGAATCTTAGAGAAATTGTCCTTGCTTATTTGACTTACTACCTATTTAATGGTACTGTTTCTTCATTTCTTGCTTACAGAGGTCTTGACACTTCTAATTTTGGTGATGCACAGTGCTTTCTTCATTCAGAATTGAATAATGATCGCCCTACGACTACACAATTTAAGGATAAGCTTCCATGGTTCCTTAATTCACTACCATCTGCTGATTGTGCCAAAGGAGGACATGGTGCCTACACGCACAGTGTTGACTTGCAAGGTCAGTTAATGTCAATTATTGTCCCATACGTGTTTTACAATGGTTAGTGTATAATTGTTGGGCGCCTGAGAGGTGTTCTTTTTACTTTGTTGTATTTGATGTACATTGCTCCTGCTGTAGCTTTAATGTCGTGTAATTAGTCTCTCCTTATATACATTTCTTGAATTTCTTTCAAATCTTGTGAATGAATGTGGTAGAATCATGTTTGAATATTTGGATATTAATCACTACTGGATATCTGGCCATGGGGCCATTTCTATACAAATGTGTACTGGATCAAACAAGAGTTTACACTTACAGTTTACCCATGGTTAAGTGCTCTTCCCTGAACTGCAGGAAAGTTTTATGTTTTGGTTTGGAAAGTAAGATAGTCGAACGTTACTTGTCATCCAACTAAGTTACAAGAGGCTGGTAAATTTTGGCCTCTCAAAGCTTTTCTAATCCCTCTTAAATTTTAGTGAATCAGGCCAAATTTTAACTAATTTTCAAGCAGTGTTCACTTTTTCCCAGTAGTTTTACCATTTATATAGAAAAGGAGAACCCTTTCAAAGTATCGTATATGGTGTGAATCGTTTTCAGATTTTTTCAAGGGCCCATAGTAAATGAGGGTTGCATATATGCAATTCGTTGGCAGTGATGTTAAGTGTCATTTATGCTTTATATGATGTCTATTGTAGCTGCCCCTCATCCTACTGATGTATAAAGATAAGTTCCTACTTTGTAGGTTCCCCTCATCTTTGTAGTGTTTGTTAAAAGTACTAAATGAGGCTAACAACAGGTCCTCAATGTCCATTGTCGGAGTCCAAGGGCATATCATTCTATATTACCTAAAGCATTTTCTTGTGATTCAGATGTAATCATTTGTAGATCTCGTGCTTTCATCGATGTTCATGATTATGTTTACCTCTTTGTCATTTTTGTACACATTGCTGGTCATCTTTAATCTTCGTACCAGTTTTGTTAAGCAGCAGTAAATGAAGCATGGGAGCATTCTAGATCACAGTACCGGGCTTTTGCTAATGGAAGTCCCTGTTTTCATAGTAGCTTAATCTTACACTAGCTTTTTTCATCCTCCAGATTATAAAGATGGTGTAATTCACGCATCAGAGTTTCGAACTTATCACACACCTCTCAACAAACAAGTATGTAACTGACTGTCTTCAAGGACTGTAGTTTGAAGTTAGCAATTTTGGTAGAATTTATCTCATAGGGTTTCTTGGTCATGATTGTCTACGCAGAGTGACTTCGTTAATGCCCTGAAAGCAGCACGAGAATTTACTTCCAGGGTTTCTAAATCTTTGCAGGTATGTAGTTTATACCACTGAGTTTGTTTAAACAGGAGACTACTTGAATATACCTGAAAAAGATTAAAGCTTTCTGACGTAGTAACTTATAGTCCTGTCGGATGTATGCTTGATTTGCATTATTCTCTGATTATCATGCAAACGGCTGTCTTCTGTTGTCAAATATCACCTCTACTTGTGTTCCTGTAAATAATTCTTACCCTGTTATCTTGTACAATTGAAATTGAAGAAAAAAGTGACTATGCGTACAAGTGTATTAATCTTACACACACATTCCTTTGTTGTACTTTTTCTTATTATAATTTTATATATTGCAGATGGAAGTATTTCCTTATTCAGTATTTTACATGTTTTTTGAACAATACCTGGATATTTGGAGTACAGCATTGATCAACCTTGCCATTGCTATCGGTCAGTCCATTCTTTTGATTCCACATATTTGCGGTTTATTTAGAAACAATGTATCTTCATGGGCATTATACTTCATATGATTAAAATTCTTTTAGGTCATAATATACTTTAATAACAGACTCAGGATATGTTTGTCCTCCCTTTGGGAATCATCCATCATTTAATTTACATGGGAGAAAACTATATACAAACATCAACATATTTCAGTGGAAGTATCTAAGATGATATAACTTTTCTGTATGTTTTACTTTTTTATCCTTTCATTTTTAGCTATTTCGTGTAGTAATACTCACTTCTCCAGATTATGAGACTAAATAAATACTGTTATTGATAGCCAGACTGCCAGAGGTTACTGATAATATTTAGAGATATTACTCAGTTGCATCATGTTCCATTTAGTAGCCTAATGTAAACATGGCAATGTTCTCCCTTAACCTCAGTCCGGATTCATCCGAAAGCTTTGGAACCCTTGTGACTCACATATTTTTAAAGCTTTCAAACAATTTGGGTCAGAGGGCGTACTTCTTTTTGGTGTTCTTTGATGGCAGGATTTGTAGCATCTGAAGAAGGCTCTTAGGAATTATGAGAGAAAAAGTGGATGTTTAGTATTAGAAGACACATAAAGAATTCCTTTTGGAAAGCATAAACTATATGGTGAAGAAGTCGGAAGCAAATAGTTTGGAGCAAGGCGTTTTTTACTCCCATCGAGGAATACCTCCACATTATTGCCCTAATCTATGATTGTGGGGGGACTTAAAAAGCAATTCCCATCGCTTGCATAAAGAAGCCCTAGAGAGACTTGCTTAAGAAGCATTAAAGTTAAAAATCTAAAGTTAAAGAATTAAGTTCTGTTCTCTTGGTAAAGAGAGGGTGACAATATCCTAACTGGGAGAGTTCGTCCTTCGTAACATTATATTTTTTCTGGACTTACTATAGAAGAAATGGTTGGTGCACTTCTGTTTAAGGGTCAATTGGAAAAAAAAAACCCATTTATTGTTGTGATGCGGAGATAAGGCTGCATACGCGCGACCCCCACCCTCCCTTTCGTTGCTTGGGTGGGAGCTCTTTTTGGCATTAGGGTTGTTGTTTGTTGTATACTAGAGATGAAATTGTCTTGCTGTATAACCAAGTTGAAACTTGACTTATATCGAAAGTCGTTGCAACTTAATAATTATTTGTTGCATTGTATTATTAGAAAGAACATTGTAAGCTATATGCCGATTCACATATACTCTTTAGGATACCTATGTAGCCCAGGGCCTCTTTCTCAAAGTGACAGTATTATCTAAAAGTACCATGGATAAGATTTCTGTTGATATGTATTGGTCTTCTAACACGCTTTTCGCTTTTGTGCTTTTGACAGGGGCGGTCTTCATCGTATGCCTGGTTATAACATGGAGGTTTGTATAGATTGTGATGTCCCTCGATCTATTTGTGCATTCATGGCGCTGGTTTTGGCATCTATCTTTATGAAAATCAAACTGCTTTTGTTGGTATAACAATGCTGATTCTATTCTATCTGCCATTTTCATGACTTTAAGCGTATGGAGCTCATTGATGATCCTACTTGTTATTACAATGATAGTGTTGGATCTAATGGTGAGTTTCAACTGGCGGTTTCCTATGTCGGATTCAATAAGATATCAGTATGGAACGGAATGTTTTAGATATGCTACTGTATCTGCATTAAACTCATGACATGACCGACTGATTGCAGGGAGTTATGGCAATACTGAATATACAACTGAATGCAGTATCTGTAGTTAACCTTGTAATGGCAGTTGGAATTGCTGTTGAATTCTGTGTACACATAACTCATGCTTTCTTGGTTCGTAGCACTCTCCTTCCCATTCATGTGGCATTCTAGCTATTATCTCTCCTGATTATGGACTTTCTAATAAATAAATGACTCTCTCTATTTAGGTAAGTGCTGGAAATAGGGATCAACGCATGAAGGAAGCTTTGGGTACAATGGGAGCTTCTGTTTTGAGGTTCAGATTTGCTACTCTTCATGCTGACTTCTTATTTTTGTTTTCCCTCGTTATTTTTGAAAGCTAAAACTGCTTGTTGATGCTTTGAAACTCAAATGAGTGTACAACTCCTCAGATCTTAGTATATATCTTCCTATCTCTGAGTAATTTCATTTTTCCTTTTATTTGGTTTAGAAACAAATGTGTCTTGATCCTTATTCTACCCCACTCCTTTCTTTTGCAGTGGAATCACGCTAACAAAATTAGTTGGTGTTATTGTTCTGGCCTTCTCCAGATCACAGGTCTTTGTGGTATGTGGTTCAGATTTGATATTCTTTATTGATAAAGTTGTTGAGTTGTGATGCTCCAATGCTCTAAACAAGTCAATTTCTTTATGCAGGTCTATTACTTCCAAATGTACCTGGCTCTTGTCCTCCTTGGTTTTTTGCATGGCCTAATATTTCTACCTGTGAGTTAAAGTTCTCTTGATGTGCATCTCCTTATTGCTTTAACATTGGCAGCATCTACTCTTATTTGGGATGAGCACCCTAGCGTACTGTCATTTTCCATATTTTGCTTAACTTGTGCGGAATACTCATCAGTGATGACAAACGTACAGGTTGAAATAAAAAGGTTTCTTTTCTGTTTTTTCTGAAATTTCAAAACAAAAACAATATTAAGAAGTTAATCATGATGTAAAACTGAGGCCTAAGATTCGACATATATGTTCAGACGAAGAGTTAAGTTTTCTCAATCAATTTTTGAACATGCTTGCAGGTAATATTGAGCTTGTTTGGTCCGCCTTCACGGTTGATCATGGAGAATGAAGCACCTCGTCAATCTACATCCTCGCAGTTCTAAGCGTAACTCCCAACAGATTCTTTTTCCCCTCCTAGAAAGTTAGTGGTAAGGATGAAAGTAAACCAGTTTTGAGACCACATTTACCTGTACAATGATTTGATTAACCTCAAGTTTACTTGTATAGTGTGCAACAGCCTTGATGAGTAGAAGGGCCTGAGCAGGGAAAACATGATCTATTGATCTGTGTAAATATATCGTCAATAGCCAAATACATGTACTATCTCTTGTTCATTATTTAATAGATATGATATGTTTATTGATCTTGAAGAAGGTTGTATCCTGATTGATCACATAGTTATTTCTTTTGTTTTTCGATTTGATGATTTACCGGACTCGACTATTCACACCATATGTCAACGATTAATGCAAATCGTGACCACTATCAGATCTTCGAGGTAGCATAGGATCTCACGTCAAAAAATTTCTTCCACCCTCTTGACTTAGGCTTGTCAAAAGTTTACAAGATAGTATAACATGACATAAATCGAAAACAAAGAGTGGATTCGAATTTCTGAGTAAGACCTCATTGGCATGCTTTCTAGTAATCTCTGACTATTTGCCATTTACTTTCCAAAAGCATTTTACATTACAGTTATTGAACCAAACTATTCTAATTCTGTGTAATATCTTTTGTCAGTCACAAGGTATGGTACTAACCATTGATTGGCAACATAGATTTTGAGTGTTACTATTAATCGAGAAACAACTCCCTCGATATAGATAGAATTAACTTGTGAAAGAATCACGCAGACAACTTGTTAGTTAAACAGGTTGGGTTTGAATCAAGAAATTTTGTCACTTTCCTAATTGAGTTGGGTTTGGCTCAAAGGTTTTGCATGTGCAAGCAGTGGCGGAGCCAGAATAAAAATTTGAGGGGGACCGACTAGTATTGACACTAATATTCTTGATTGTCACTAGCTCTAACAACTTAACTAAGTAAAAATATATATTGAAAGGCTCAACAGTCAAATAATAAAGGAATTTTTGGTGATGGAGGAGCTGTGGCCTATAGTGGTCCTCCTTGGATTGAAACCGACTAAACTCAACCTATTTCAAATCCCTAATTCAAGGACTATATGAGGTTCAAATACGCTTGGAGTTTGGTTCAATTTTTTTTTCATTTTTCAATAAAGATTTTGATTTTATTCAAGCAAACAAGTCGAAACGTACAAAGCTAAGAACAAATCGAGCTCAATTGAAAAGCATAACAAAATCAAGATTTGATGTAACCAAGAACACAGATTCACTGCAATGCAGATGGTGATGCTTCTAGTTCACTCAAGAAAGATTCTCATAAATGTACATATAGATATACCAAAGAATATTCTATTAAAACATTGGGAACTTCCATGATCAACAAGTATCCAAAAAATCTTACTTAAAAACGGAAATATGCAAATGTTTAGCATTACAATTTTATGGTACAGTCCACGCTCTTATGGTACAGTTGCAGAGCATATCAAGGTTCATTGCCTCAAATAAAAAACATACAGGCAAAGATACAATGGAAAGGGTAGCCTATGCCCTTCATACCTCCGAGGCTTTACACTTGCACAGTGAAGGTATGAAGTCTCATATATTACACGGCACCATTGACAATGTTAGCTATTAACTACAATCTCATTGGCTTGACCTCCTACGTGGAGCATCCGAGAAAAGAAAAAGGATATAGAAATCACCCTTTTGATATGATCTACTCAAATGGTGTCATAGAAGATGTTTGATTCAGTTGAACACCTATTCGTCATCCCTTCCGACAGCAATGCAGAGAACGAACATTCTCTTACAACATGTTTCTGTTCTGCTCGTAATGTCTCTTATTCCTCGAGATTTTGAGCACCCATCACTACATCTGGCTACCAAGGTCATACTCTAGCAAATATCACAATTGAGTACTGTTGCTCCCTACTGAACTTCTTGAATGACTATGAGAAACTTGGAGAGAGAGATTGATTGTTTGTCGCTGAGATGATTGGGATATGTCGATACATTCCTCCAAATCAGCATCACATGTTAGCAAGACCCATTCAGAATCATCATCCAAGTACTTTATATGAAAGCCACTGATATCTCCTACGTTGAATCTCCTAACTACTTCTTGAACTAAATCTTTGTATCCCCAACTCTTAAGCATGCGAAACCGGATTTTCTCTTCTCCATATGTGACTTTTATCCTCCAAGAGTCACCTTCTTGAACCCCCTGTCCAATGTACTTAGGAAGAGGCGGACGAGTATCTGCATTATTTTGTTCAGTCAGAACTTTTTGGCTCTGGGATCGTGAAATAAGGATTGTGGCTTCTTGGTTTGAAATGCGAAGCTCTGCTTCACTTCTAGTCCGTTTTAATACGCCTTCTTGTGAGGTTATGCCTCCATTAGGATCTTCACTACCTGAAGCATTCCATGTAGAAGGCTGCTGCTGGGTCCCAGAGGAGCAGCATTGGCTTGAACTTGAAGTCTGGCTGCAGGATGATGATGGGGATTTTGACGTAGCACTCTGAGGACTTACAGGTCCACCCTCAGGCTCCTGGTTTGTCGGTTGAGGAGGATCAAATTGCTGAACAGTTGATAAGGGGCTAGTTCCTGAGACATTTGGTGAGGCCAAGTCGGGGAAATTTGAATAAAATGAACCAATTTGGAATGCCCCAGAGGCACCTTGAACTGAGTCAATCACGACTTGGAGCTTCTGTAGGGAGTGGCCAACCTTCTTTATCTTTCGCGAAGGCCACCGTTTAATCCCATGTTGCCTACATATCCTTTTCAAAGTAGTAGGGCAGACTGCAACAGGAAGAGTATATATCAGATTTAAGTCTTTCAAACAGACCCTGAGCTCAGACTTTAAACTACTAGTACTTGCTTACTTTCTAATACTGAGTGAATGTCATCACTCCGTCCTCCATGAGAAAAAAAAAAAACAGGGAGAAGAGAGCTAAAACCTAAGCTTCTTATAGTAGTAATTCAACAATTAAGATTCTCTCTAGGAAAGTTTGTAATGAAAATTTGTTTAATCTGCTATTATTCACCTGATTGCGTGATTATTCTTTGTTCATGATCTTATGCTTTCATTTGAACTATGTACAAGCACTGTTTATTCTCATTCATTAAGTTACTTCCCCCTGCTTCTGTGCAGGCAAGAGTAAGAGATAAGGACTAATGACACAAGAATAAACATATATGTAGCCTCCTATTTCTAGAACTTGTCTTTATAGATATTTTTCTACTCAGCCCCGTGTCCATCTATCAATGTAACTATGCAATTACCTAAAGACCATTCTGAGTGAAAACAGAGCAAGTTCTTGAAAGAAAACAAGACTTACCGCCAATGCTCTTTGCAGCATCTTTGAGGCTGCCGGCAAAGTGCTGACGAAGAACTTCCAAAGTTATAGTTTTCTCTGCCTTGACCCGCTTTTTGTCCCCCGACTTCCCAGTGTTTGACAAACTTCCTTCACCAACTATAGAATAACTTACACTGCCGCCAGGACTTCCCTTCACGCTAGAATCTTGTGCATGGGGCATCAATAGTTTCGCAGCTGAAACCTCCTTTAGTTTATCTATAGGAGCCGGGCAAATGTTACTTCTCTCCTGAACAGCAGTCCCACACGACTCTTCTTGAGAAGAAGAAGCAGATACATTATTCTCCACGTTTAACATTTTTCTCCCATGGGGTGACTCATCTGAAATCATAGCCACCTTGTTATCTAACATTACAGTGTCTTCCTCCAACTCCTTGTCAGTGACAACCCTCAGGCTTCGACAAACTCGTTGTATGATAATTGAAAGTGAAGAAAGCATCTTCTTCTGTTCTTCTGGATCCCTACAGGCTGTAGGTAGGAAGAATTCCAACACAAAGTCAGCACTATCAGTATAGACACTCCTGAGGCGTATGGCAACAGCAGCACACAGCCCAAACATCCGTGCATGGTGAGAGAGAGGATACTCTGTCTTGCTGTAAGTTGTTATGTCTGGTGAGAAGCATGGCTGGTTTGTCATGAATGCCTTGCCAGCAACACCTTCACCTTTAAATAGGTGGTGCTCAGAGCAAGCTTCATGGAAGTCTTGCATACGAGGATCAGCAATATAGCAAGCTGAGTCAACGGTGGAAACACAACAGGCCAGGTTCTCATCAGAGTGACGGCAACCTTCTTTGCCTTGTAAGATGCAAGGGACCCAAGTTTGAGCGAGGGGCAGGCCATGACTTCCACATGCAGATTTAAGAACCTCCAAGATCTCCGGCAATGCAGCGTGGTATGAGCTGCTACATTCCTGAGAGGAACAAAATCTACTAGTAACAACCATGAAGCAACTATTGATTCTTAATGGACAATATGTTATAGAAGAGATTCAATCAAATTACCTTTGTTTTCTGAGGGCTTGAAAATTCGGAACTTCGAAGATCAACAGCCTGCAAAGGACAGCGCATAGAATTCGGTAAGGGTCGGAGAAAGAGAATGTTATGCTCCTTTCATAGTGTTCATGTACAGCTAATGTCATACTTCTTTTTTTTTTTTTTTTGATAGAAAGCTAATGTCATACTTGGACAAAAGTAAACCAAAATAGTGGAAACCGCACGTTACAAAAGCTTTTCAACGGGTTGTGTGCAACCAACCGAGAAAACACTCTCATTGAGGAAATTGCAGAGCTGGAAGATATCCAGCCAAACACTGAAAATGTAAGGGCTTGTTTGGTGGGGTATAACCGTATAATGCAATCACCATTGCAATCAACCATTTAGCCTAAAAATGGTGGGAACATTCGGATAGAGAGGCAGAAGTTGGATTCACCATGACAAGCTAAGATCTCTCATATTACAAACTCATGTAAAGTGTTTGTTTAAATTAAAACCTATGTAATCACCATTACATAAAGGATTCAATCAAACTCATCCCCTTTATATTGGTATCGTTTCCCCTCCTCATTCTTATCAAATTTGAACTAAAACAATCCCATTGCATTACAACTTTGATTACATGCTACTAAACACACAAAACTTCCCTTAAGGATTGTTAGCCTTATCAGTTCACAAAGCAGAAGAAAGACATGTTTGTTGGAAGGTCACACTCTAAATTCCACTGCTCTCGCGCAACAAATCACATATACGCTGATTTACAACTCACCAGCACTGTCTATCATTCTATCAATGGTAAGATTACAGAAAAAGATAAATGAGGAAACAAACCTCCAGTGCTCTGCAGACGCTCTCTAGCTCAGGTCGATAATTGACCTTCTGAGTTGTCATCACCACTTCAAGAACACCTAAGCACTGCCTGCTACCTTGCTCAAAGACCGGAAGGGCAAAAGTTCCACGTACATCACATTGTTGAGCATAAGGGACTCGTGGATACTCATCGAAACTGAAGAATCGAACATCAGGAGACCATTCGGGGACTTTTCCTAAGAAAACCCGACCTGGCAATCCAACAGACATACCGGAGCCTTGCTCTGCAGCAAACTGGTAATTCATAGAAATATTTCTGTAATTGGCAAGTTGTGCACTGCTGGAGTTGAGTGAGAAAGGTTGGTCTATGGTGGTGAGAACGCGAGTACCTCCATTGTTAACTGGCACCCATACTTGGACCAGGGTGTCCCTTCCTCTTGCTGAATCTTTTATGTAAGTGATAGCCCTGAAAAGTCTATCCATAACCGATAATGCGGACGGATGCACTCTAGGTTTGATCCAGAACAGTTTGTTAAGCTCGGAACCTTCTGCAAAGAACTTCTCACACTGATCTGACCCATTAGCAACTGTAATCAAACTCTGCCCATTGGACTTGTTGACTAAAGCTCCCACTTTGGTATCAATCAAATTTGAACCCTCAACCATCTCTGACGTTTCCCTCACTTCAAGAACACTCTTCTGCGAAGGAATTAAGCTCGATTTTTCCGCTGCAGCCTCCATCATAGGCCATGAAAATGAATTGTCAAAGTAAGCACCAGAAGCAGAAGGGCTTTGATGAAAGAAACTAGACCCATCAATTGCCTCTAACCAACATCCTTCTAGCAAGAGCTCATCCATATAATCAAGTTCCATTGCAGATTCAGATGGACCTCCAAGCGCGACATTCGAGTGGAAGACAGCATCATCCATTTATCAGACAACCCCTCCTCCTCTCTTCAATAACCAAGAAGCTCTTATTAGACAATATATCACTCCCACCACTACACTAACTAAAATTAAATCTTAAGCTCAAGCTCAAGCTCTCAATAATGACATAATAGCAGTATAGCATCAAATTTGACTAGACTTTGAGAGCATTTACAAGATCTCTATGCCCACAAATCATTGACAAATCACATAAAGGAACCACATAGATAAACTAGAGGAATCAACTCAATATATAATACCAACCATTGATAGAGGAAGAATCAATTCATTCCTACAAGATTGGTCACAACTATTTTTATAAAGTCACTTGTTCACAGCATCAGTCAAAGTTAAAGTTAGGTGATGACATAAGTTACAGATAGAAAAGCAGCCCATCAAATTTCACAACAGAATAAAAACCCCACCAAATCTAAGAATCCCACAAAAAATTTATAACAAGTTGGACCAACTACAAAGTTGAAAAACCATAAGAATCTGGACAAATTATATCTCTTTATTACATATTCTCTTAAAGTGGGTTGTGCTTTGGACAAGAACAAAAAAAAATAGCACCTAACAAATATTAGACAAGACTAGACACTTGCTAAATCTTTGTAACAGAATTTTTTTCCAACTTTGGTAAAAAATAACTGATTTTTTGACTTAGTTAAGGTAGTTTGTTGTTATAACTAACTAATACTTTTAACTAACAAAAGTAGCTATAAAAGGCAAAAACTTACTAGGAAAAAAAACCTGCCCAAAAATGTAAGTACAATCTTTTTTCCTGTTTTGCCTCCAAAAACACCCACAAATTTGTCAGAAATGAAAATTATGTCAACCAACCAAAAAAAACAACTTTTTTTAGGGTGTGTAAGAGGGAAATAATAACACCCTTTTGGTTTTGGACCCTCTTTTTATTTGTTCTCTCTATATTTGGTGAATAAATGTCCAAAGTTTTTATTTATCTTTTGTGTGTGTGTTTATTATGTGTGTATGTGTGTGTGTGTTGGTTTGGGTAGCAAGGAAAGAAGGATCAGATGAAATGATTCCAAAGCATGGTTGGTATTGAGGGGGTGAAGATTCTTAGTTGCTGAAAGCATAATGGGCCCCACCAAGCCCCCCTGTCTACTACTTGTTCTTGGGATTCACGCTGTAAAGTCAACCAAAAACAAAAGAGGGAGAAAGTGAGTTTTGTGGTAGTGTGTGTGCTGTGCTGTGCTCATCAATCATATGGAAATATGGTATGCTAAATTAGAAAGGGAGTACGTAGTGACGTTTTTTGGTCCAATAGTTCTTTCATCTCATGCTTAACACCAACATTTTGTATGAGATGCTCTTTTTTTTTTTTTTTAAGGAAATCAATTAGTCAAGAGATGATACTCAACCAATTAGTAAAAAGTATTATACTCAACCACTAAATCATTTCTTGGTGGGAAATTATTGATTGCTCTTGAGAGTATATGTTTTGTTTTTTTATTTTTATTTTTGTATATTTAAGCGTATTTTATACTCCCTCCGTCCTTTAAAGATTGTCAACTTTTCAAAATGCAAATAATTAAGGAGCACAATTTATTTCTTTATCTTCTTCTTAAATTTTAGATTGTTTCCCCAAAAA
>CAAKMY010013608.1:0-15851 GCA_901111285.1 Corrigiola litoralis
AACCTGATCCGGTGACCGAATTTTTTTTCAGGTTCCCCTAATAGCTTATTATTTCACTCACCTTAAATCTATTTCAGGTTGTGTTACCAAACGACTTTAAAATTTAAGGTGACTGAAACTTTGGTCAAATAAGGTAAACTAGGAAAAAAAGGTACTGAAATGACTTACCAAACACATCCTAAATCTTTAATTTTATGTATTTGGAAAATATTACTTTGCAAATATCTTTCCTTATATACAAGCTAATAATAAGAAAGTTGCATTTGACTCGTAAATTGCTTAAATCTAGTCATAAATAAACATGCAAAAAAAGGAGGCTAAGAGTGTGTTTGGTTAGTCATTACATTCACCTTATTTGACTAGTTTACCTTATTTGACCAAATTTCAGTCACCTTAAATTTTAAGGTTGTTTGGTAACACAACCTGAGATATATTTAAGGTGATTGAAATAATAAACTAATTGGGGAACCAGAAAAAAAATTCAGTCACCTGATCATGTTTCAGTTATCTTTTCAGGTTTCATACACCTTTTCAGGTTTTAGGTACCTTTTCTGTCAGTTTTACCAAACACACCCTAAGTAAAAGTAAAAAAGCCACAAAACTTTCCACTCTTCTGATGTAGTATGCGTGTGAATGTTAACATAATCTCGTGTGAATGTTAAACCCTTTATTTCCACTCTCTTAAAAAAAACCATCTCTCAAACAAATTGGGTTCATTTCTAGGGTTTGAAAGTGTTACATTCCTATTAAGAGTGGGTTAGTTTTTTTTTCGAACCTTTTATTTTTTCACTTATTCCAGACGTACATTTTCTTTTATGGTGAATATATTTTTTTTAAATTTGTGGGTTAGTTTTGTAATGACCATATAATTATGTTTGTGGGTAATTGTTGCATGTGATTTTTTATGGGTTTTGAAGTTATGTGTTAAGTTTCCTCTTTGCCTCTTATATATTTGTTTTCCACATGTAGAATTTATATTTTTCTTTTCGTTTAAATTATTTCTTGTATAGAGTGTACAGGTAAAAATATGGGCATCTTCAGTGGCGGATTCAGGAATTCGGCCACGGGGGTGCGGAATGTTAATTTACAAAAAAATGCCAAAAGTAGAACTTGAACATAGGTCCTATACACCCAACACTCTATGAAAGTATGAAGTTACCAATGAGTCAAGGAACTATTTATGATCTAAATGTTATCTTTTCATTATATTTAAGCCGAAAACTTCCAAAATTACACATTTCTCAATTTTTTCCCAAAAGCCGGAACCGAACCCCCTCGAACCCCCTACATCCGCCCCTGACATCTCTAAATATCTTGTAGCATTAGAGAGAGAGATAACGAGAAACGTGAAAATAACATGTCCCGCTTATAGTCGTGATAAGGTGAATGCCTCTCTTTTTACAACTTAGATGCTAAAATCTAGACATCAAATGTGAAAAATGTGCCAGGGGAATTTACAATTGATCATGTCTTCAAACGTGACCAAACTGCTTGGTATGAGAGAGGAGGAAGATCTCTAAATCTTGTCATGCAATACTGTATGAAGAATATAGTTACCAGCCAAGATGTCCTCAAGACGAGTTCCGGTTCAAATGTTTCAATAACAAAGTACCATTGAGGGGTTTCCTTAGGTTCTTTGCCCTCAAGAAATTCCTGAAATGTTGGATGTTGTTTTGTGATGAGTGATGACCATATAGTTTATGTTTGTGGGTAATTGTTGTTTGTGACTATATATCGGTTTTGAAGTGTTGTTGTGTTGATGAATTTATGAAATGTTGGTTGTTGTTTTGTAATGACCATAGAGTTATGTTAGTGGATAATTTTTGCTAGTGATTTTCTTTTCATTTTTGAATTATTAGTAGGGGTGTAAAGTGTAAACTTTCGCAATAATGGTTTTTCTTAATGTAAAAATATTTGCACCTTATTATTACTATTATTTAAATATGTGAACTTCTTATTTATGTTTTTACAAGCAAATATATAATTTCACCCTTTTGAGACTAAAAAATAAATATTAAAATATTTATTAATCAATTAATAACTATGATTTATACCTAGAACAACCGGTTTGAGGAAAAAGAAAACATCAAACAAAAAAAAGAGATATATCAATATAAGCAAATAGAATTTTTGTTATTTGTTTTAGATTAAAAAATTAATTAAAAACACATATTAAAATCGATTAATAATTAAACAACCGATTTTAGGGACAAAATAAACATAAAAATCAATAAAACATTATATGTTAACATTGTGTGAATCTATCAACATGAAATTTATTAGATTAATGACTAATCAATTTAAACTTCAAATTAATTAATGCACTATGAAAGCAAAATATACCATTAAAGTAAATAATATAATGATAACATATATTATCTCATAATTTTTTATCAAATATGCACCGATGTGAAAATTAAAAAATTATTTTAACTTCAAGAAAATAAATTACCACAAATTCTATAACAAAGATAATCATAAACAAGAATACAAACAGATATAAAAATAAAGTGATCATCCAAAACAAAAAGAAAAGAAAAAAAATCACATGTGTCTTGTTATCATTTTCATTGATTAATACACTTGATTATATGTATATCCTAGCTTTATCACTAACGCCTCATGAATAAATTCCTCGACCACCACCTCGTGAATAATTTGCCCAAAAACCGAACTTAGGGCGTATTGAGATTATTTTTATTAACAAATTCATGAATAACTGGGATTGTTTTATATCTTTTCGTCATAAGGATGATTTTTGTTTAATTGTCCACAACATTAAATATTTTTGTCCATTTTTCCAAAAAAAAAAGATAAAAAAATTACATGTGCATTATTATATTCATTTCGAGGGTGTGGCAGAAGTGAGGAAGAGGTTTAGGGGTTTGAGCCGTGGAGATAAAGGAGTTTTCAAAACGCTAAAAGCATGTACAATGTCAAAAATAAAGAGTTACCTCATGAAGTAAAGAGTTGGTTCAAGAGTTAGTATATAATTTTATGCTCATAATGGTATTGACACTCTTTAAGGACACATGACATGCTTTAAGTGGCTCACAATCCAGTACACAAAATATTTTTTATATTATTTTTTTCACTAAAAGATGCCACACCCCAACCCCATTCATTTCACATAAAGAGCTAACTCTACACTACCTATTCATGAAGTGTAAGTGGAACTAGCTATTCAAAAAAGTAAATGAAGAGCTACTTAAAAGGAGGCCATTGCACATACTTTAAGTCACATGTTCAAAATTTGCAATTCTCTTTTTAATAATTATATTATTATATTTATGGCTCATATAGACTAAATAATAATATCGTCTAATCTGAATACTCTCTGTCCCATAATAAGCTTAACCTTTGCTTTTTGGCAGTCTACAAGACGACACTTTGACCATACTTTATCAATCTATGTATTAATTTATTTTATAAATGTCATACTCTTATGAAAGATCTTTTGACTATAAATATAAATATCTAATTATCATATATTCATAGTCAAAAGTTTAAAATATGTATTAATTTATTTTATAAATGTCATACTCTTATGAAAGATCTTTTGACTGTAAATATAAATATCTAATTATCATATATTCATAGTCAAAAGTTTAAAATGTTTGACGTTAAAAGTCAAATGTAAAAGCTTAGTATGGACAGATGGAATATAAAATTAGACCACTCTAAAATTGCAATTATTTTTTTACTTAAAATAGTTATGTTTTTTTTTTACATTATTGTTAAAAATTGACCACTTTAACTCAATTTGTTAGTAGACTTATTTTAACCTTAAAATTAGATTCATCTTCCATAAAAATAAAAATCATATACCACATTTTTTTAATGACAATTATTTCTTTTTTGAAACATCACATAATAATTATATTTTACAATGACCCTCCCCCTCTCCCCCCCCCCAAAATAATTTTTTTTTTTTTAGAGAAAATAAATAAATCACATGTACTCCGTACATTGTTTTCATCTATAGACTTTGGGCCATACTCACCATAGTGAGTAGCTATCACATATTCACCACCACCACCGCCGCAAGCCCACCTTCACTCTCTCTCTCAAGGTTCCGTCGTCCCTCGATTCTCCGCCACCATGGACCGCCGCACAAGCCACCGCCGCCATAAACCCCACAACCACTCCACCCCTTCTCCAACAACGACGACGCCAACAACGACAAAGACTACCGCAACCACCACTTTATAATAAGCATTATTTTTGTTTGGGCTTCATAATAGTGATTATTTTCGTCAATTTTTCCCATTAAAAGAAATCCAAAACAAAAAAGAAACAAAACCACATGTGTATTATTATTATTATTATTATTATTATTATTATTATTATTATTATTATTATTATTATTATTATTATTATTTTCATTAATCAATACACTTAGATATATGTCCATCCTATCTCCCTCAACAACACCTCGTGAATAATACTCGTCCACCACCACCTCGTGAATAATTTGCCCAAAAACCGAACTTAGGGCGTACTGAGACTATTTTTATTAACAAAATCATGAATAATTGGGGATTTTTCTATATCTTTTCGTCATAAGGATTACTCCGTATTTTTGTTTGATTATCCACAATATTAATTTTTTTGTCCATTCTTCCCATAAAAAACCCCCAAAAAAGATAAAAAAATTATTTATATTCATTAAAGAGACTTTTTTTTGAAATAATTAAATAGACTTAGATTGTATGTACATCCTAGCTCCCTCAATAACACCACCACCTTGACTTTCTCTCTCCTAGGGTTCCGCCCAATGGACCGCCGCGCAAGCCACCGCCGCCCCAAACCCCACCGCCACTCCACCACCTCCGACAACAGCGACGAAGACTACCGCGGCCACCGCTTCCGCCACGTCATCCCTTCCCGCCACCCCCGCAAACACCGCCGCATCACCACCACAACCACCACCACCCACCACACCCCCCCTCCCCCTCCCACCACCGCCTTCTCCGACGGCGCCACCTTCTCCCTCCTCGAAGCCTGGGGGGACCGCTTCCTCCAGCTCGGGCGCAGCAGCCTCCGGTCCTCCGACTGGGCCGAGGTCGCCGGACGTGTTGGGCGCACGGTCCCCGAGTGCCGCGCCAGGATGAGCTTCCTGAAGGGGAAGTACCGCCGTGAGAGGGTCAAGTGGGGAGTTTTGGGCGGCGGGAACTCCAAGTGGGTGTTTTACAAAAAGATGGATTCTTTGATGACCATGTCGCCACGTCAGCTCCAGCAGCAGGAGCAGTGTGGTTTGGCCTGCGGTGTCGACTCTGGAGAATTCGTCTTTCTCAACCCCGGCGTGTATTTGGAGTTCAGTAACGCCGTCGATGAGCTCAGAGACAGTCCAGGGAATTCCGAAGACGACAGTGATGACGATAACAACAACGAGGTTGGCAGTGATGGCAGTGATGATGATGATGATCAGGAGGATGGGGAGGAGTCGTATCGGATGCTGACAGAGAGTATCAGGAGAGTTGGGGAGATATATGAGAAGATTGAGGATAGTAAGAGGGAGCATATGATGGAGTTGGAGCGGATGCGGGTTGATTTTCAGAGGGAGTTGGAGGTGCATAAGGAGGAGATGGTTGTTCAGACCAAAGCCGAGATTGCCAAGTTTAATGAACGGGGAATTGGTGTCGGTGTCGGTGTCGGTGTCGGTGGTGGTGGTGGTGATCAGGATAGTGATTGCTCCGTCGAGAATTTGAGTGAGTGAGTGAGAGTTGAGGCAATGTAGGTCGATGTTTAGGATTGAATGGTTTGTTGTTTTCGAGTGTTGGGTTGTTGAGGATGATTAAAGTGTGGTGCTTGTAATTTTAGGTTGTAATGTTTAGATTGTTAGGGTGTAATATGGAAATTGGATGAATAAGATGTGGTGATTTATTGACTGTGACTCGGATGTCGATTACTCGATAGTGTGATTGATGTCGTTTGCTGATATGTTTGTTTTCTGGTTTTGTTTTGTGGTCTGTGGAGATTGATTTTGATGCAACTATATTACTATGTTTGGAGCTTTCCTAATGTTACATTTAGTCTTGCAAGTGAGTAATAATGCATCATTGTGTCATCTGGTTTGTCTATAAAAGGCGATTCTGGCACTGAAGGAACAGAATAATCATGTTATATAGACCGTTTTCTTTGTTTTGTTGGTAGATTCTGTGATATTTTGTTTAGATATGCCCTATCTTACTGGGGTTGGGAAATGATTGTTGCTTCATTCTCATTCTTCTGATTCTGATTTATACGATAGATCTTTGCAGACCGGTAGAAAAGTATATGATTCTGATTTTGTTGCTTCATTCTCATTCTTCTTAAGGATTGGAGGTTCACACTCTAGGTACATCACCACGGATTTATTATTAGATACTCGTACTGGTTTGTGGTGTGTAGGGACTGAATGATAAGAGTGTGGTATCAGAGGATTCCTCTGTTTCAACAGTTGTTGGTACCAGAAGAATTAGTTTGATTGGGACTACAGGTCTACAATTTCTTCTTTCTCGACGGACGGCCTTGGTTTTCAGCAGCTTTGAAGTGCGGAGGCAGCATCAAGTGCAGAGCTTCAGGGAAGTTCACTTACTGCTTTAGACCGAAAGTAGATGTTTCTGTGTGTCTCTTTGGTATATTTTTTTGTTGACCCTTTGCTATCTTTGATTGTTTTAGTGCATACCAGGAGTGCTTGAATTATGCTTTTGTTGGAAAAATACCTTTGTAAAACAATGCTAGATTTAATATTTTATGATCAATATTTGTGTCTATTTTCCATTCCTCATGTTCTCCCACTTTCAGAGTTGTGGACAATCTTGTAGACATAAGAGAGAAATGTGTGCGGTCTGAAAATGGATCTATGGCAAAAATTAGTTGTATAAAGAAAGTAAAGCCATTTCCGCCCTGTCAAAGAAATTGTTTCAATGGTTTTGTTGGTGAATGGTGATGATGCTTTCTTAGTTAAGCTGAATATGAGTACTGTGTTAACAATTCTGTTCTTGTTTTGGAATTATAATCTTTGCCACAGAACAACTCTGTTGTTGGGTCCTCGGTTTCATGGGTGGATTACAGTCCAAATTCCTTGTACCCATGACTTATCACTTGTTACTTTTTACCCATGACCAAATTCCTTAGCCTTCATTCTTTGGAGCTTCTTACATGATCAAGCTACTTTCTCTTCGCATATCAGTCCAACCGTCTATTTTGCATAACATGTTTAATAATTTAAGTATACTTGCCTATTATGCATCATTGTCCTTGCAGGTATAAAGTTGGGCGAAAAGAGCAGCTAGAGACATCTGATCCAGCAAAAGCAAGGGGTGCTAATTCTGTAAGTTGGTTAAGCCTCTTGGGCATATCTTAAAGCTTAAGGACTATATGTCTGTATAGTGTATACTATATGATAGTATCTCTTTCTGAATCCACGATCACTAGGCCATTTTGTACTGCAAACTTCCTGTTGATTGGCGTGTAGGCCCCATAAACTGCTAAGGGATGGAGGGAATACGAAAGAAAGATGAAAAAACAGCAAGGGATGGAGGGAATATGACAATTACAGATCCAGCTTAAATGCGATGACAGGAAATGGTCCTGAATAATTTGTCTATAAAGAGAAATGCAGTCTTTTATCGATCTGCAATTTATAATGGTTTCCTATTCCTTCTGTACTGCTTGATCACTGACAGTGACCTGCTCTCGAAATTCTGGTTTCAGATCTAGGGTGTCTTAGTTACTTGGAGTTTATGAGAGACGCAACGTAAATAAAAAAAGGGCAAAGCATTATGAGGATGTAATTGATTTCTAGCTTTCTTTCATCTGCCTTTTCTAATAATTTTATGTCGAACAAAAGCCTTACTTAGTAAGAGCAATGGAGCATGAACACCAAGTTACCAACATGACAACAGATCCCAATCATTTGAAAGCGTTCGGATCATTTAAGTCCTCTCATTCAAGAGCATCTTTTAAAAAATTGTCATGGCAACTTTCTTTCTATTATTACAGGCCAGTCCGTAACTTTTGTTCCAGTTTGAGACTGCTCTGGAATTTTTTTTACATTTCCTTTATTGATATTGTAACAACGGGCTTCAGGTCATTCCTCGAAAGCTGGTCAATGCCATCACACCTTCAACAGCAGCTGACGACATTGGCCCTGATGCTGTTCATCTGTTTGCAATTACAGAGGTTTGTGCAATCTTAAGTCACTGTGCTTTAGTTTTGAGTCCTCCCCCCAACCTTGCTATGCTTCCCTGCTATTTTTGTACAGCTCCAAGCCTCCAATGGTTACTGGGGGTTTCCCTCTACCAGCTGTACTTGCTTTTGTAATTTTCTAAGTTACAGTTATGTTAGTGATTATGCTTTCCTATCCATTTTTCTGAATTGTTTTTTAGCTAGGGTAATTGGGTTTGTTTGGGGTAAGCCGATATTCTGCTGCATGCTACCCTTTTCTTGTTAGTTCTTTGAGAATAACCAAAGGAATATTAGGGAGTTTGGCTATATTTCCCATTAAAAGAATATGTAGATATCTCAGATGTGCTTATCATTTTTAATTTTCATGAATATTTGTAGTGTTGGGGCTCTTCTCTCAATGGGCCCAAATAACTCATATGTCACTTTGAGATTGAAATGGGACCTAAGCCACAAAAGAATGAACTTGATACTATCGCAGCAAATAGATGCTACAGAGTTTTGTCCATTTCTGCAGGCAACATTGGCGATTCAAGAAGCACTGATGTTTGCAACTGGTGCCTCTAGAGTGTCTTATGTGAACCTTGGCTTGGGGGAACAAATCAGTTTATTTCATTTGCTTCCTGACTACTATAAGTAGGAGTAGCTCATCATGAGCGTTAAGTTGACTGAAACTTCAGATGCAGTTTGGTGTTTGTAACACAAAGATAAGATTAATGAAGCTGTTCTCAATTGGCTGGAATAGCTAAAAACAAATATATAACTTGTGCTTTCCCATTTGCATGTGTCATGTGTCTTATGCACAGTAGATGTGTTTTGTGATTACTTGTTCAAGGCAAATGCCATTGTTATATGAATAGTTTAAGCCACTTATAAATAGTATATAATAATGTAATTATTTATTGATGTAATTACTAGTATACCCTTGTACAAACCCTATATATATGAATCAATTCATGAGCCTCCAATTGAGGACTCTTCATATTCTATCACTTATATTTTTACTACACTTCAGTGAGCTCAGAAAATAATAATCTGAAATATCTTCTCTAATGTAATAATGTTTTTGTTAACTAATGCTCTCTCCATCCCAAAGTAGGCAAACAATTTGGAATGGAGGGAGTGCTAACATTGCTTTGAAATAAAAAAAATTTTGTAGAAGATGGCCGCGACGGAGTCTTGATAAAGCACCCAACAAAAACTCCACGATAAAACATGTTCCAGTTTGAATGAAGCCCATGGTCTTGCAAAAGTTTTGGACAATTCATGTGGACAGCTGTCTTCATGGGGTGAAAAATATACCTCTGAAATTTGCCTCATGTTTATTGTAGGTAGAACAGCAGAAAATTTATACTTGTTACTTAAAATCAGTGAAGGTCATTTAACTGCTTACTCAACTAATCAGCAGATTCGCTTTTGTTTCAGGAATCCTGCAAGATGGATACTGCTTCTACTATCTATGGGTTTGCTTTTGTTGATTATGCGTTGCTTAAAGTTTCGGTTGGTTCTGTTAGTGACGATGCCTCATATGCTGCTATACTGGCCTTGTTGATGCAAGTATGTTCTTGAATATCATGGTTTATGCACTTCTGGAAAATTTTGAAGGGTACAATTGAAATGCAACTCTAGTATTCTCTAATCTCGGTATATTTGCTTTTAGGTGTCACCCTAGGAAATAATTTATGACCATAGAGGTAAATATCTTGTGACCTAGTAGCTAGTAGCTAGTAGTATTCACTCTTGTGATTAAATCAGCCACTAATGTGTCTCATTCTTGTGCAGCTCTGTCACGAGCTCAGAAAGTGCTTAACTCATCCACAGGTTTGTACAACTGATCTCAGCAGATTGGTGTATGTCTTCATTATTCTTAGTCACATTGCATGTCATGCTCACTTTTATTTCCAGCATCGATTCTGATTTTTCATGGACTTGTTCTAATGGAGAAAGGTAATCAAAGTTACTGGTCCAACTCCATATATGCCAAGTATTCTACATGACTGCTGGCAAAGATGTACTGTCAAATCCTCGGCAAAGGGAATACCAAATAAAAAGAATTCATGGACAACGCATGCAATACTCCTTGTATTTTTCTGATCTTTCACTGCTAATGATGTACCCAGATGATCTAGGTATAATTAAAATTGCAAAGTGGGCAGTAATGTTTTATATTTTAAAGTTGGCAGTATTCTGAACCTGTTACCTCTGAGGCATCCCTAATTTTTATTAATATGCAGGTTCCACTGAGGTGCAAATAAACCCAGTTCTTCCAGCCCATGGGTTTCTGGATGCTGCAGAAGTGAAAATGCGTGCGTTGTGAAAATGGATCTATGGTAGTAAAAAATAGTCGCAAAACAAAAAAAAAAAGGTAAAGCCCTTTCTGTTCTGTCGAAGGTGTTTCAATGGTTTTGTTGGTGATGATGCTTTCTGAGTTAAGGCTATATGTGAGTTCTGTGTTAGCAATTCTATTCTTGTTTTGGAATTATAATCTTTGACACGAAAGAAGAGAAGGAACTGGTTTCTGGAATTGTTCTTCAGCCAATTATAAATGGGATTTCATTGGGTCACACTTTTGCATTCTTATTGTCAGTTGGTCGAGGGATGTGGTCTATGTCATTCAGAATTCTCTTGTCAGGCAGAAAATTATGCAGTATAAGATGCGTGATTAAAAAGCAAATTACAGTAAACAAAAGTAAAAAAATGAAGAGAAAAAGGGGTATATCATGATATTTTGTTTCCTTGAGCAAATAGATTATAGCTAATTATCAAGGGATTTCAGGAAAGAGTTCTCCCTTGATTGATGGAGCTATCCATTGAATTTGGATGTAAGTAATCTCCCACAGATCATCATCTTCTGTTGGCACCAGGATTTCTGTGTCCTTCATTGCTAGGATCATCTTCTTCAATAGTTCTGGCACGACTAACTGCATTCTTGAGAGGCCATGGATACCCAAATCAGCCTTCATGCAAGTATCCATCCTTCTTAACAATCCTAACCAGAATGTCCTAAATCCTGGACTATCTGCTATAATCTTCAAGTACTGCAGGAACACGTCTGTTAAAAGCTCCATAGCTCTTTTTAAGGTCCCCTCCATGCTTCTCATCTCTCTCTCTGCGTTGTCTCTCCTGGAGTAATCCAACATCTTCTCATGCAGGTCGTCAACCATGGCAAATATCACGTAGTTGAAGCAGTTGATGCAGTTCGTTGATGTCAAGCCTAGGCCCTCGGCTAATTCAAAGCTTTTCATTAGGCTTGCTACTGCTTGGTTTCTCACTTCTTCTCGTCGAGCTAGACTTGTCTTTCTCAAGGCTTCTCCGAGTTTCACAAACAAATTTAAGGTGATATTGCCAAGTTTTAGATTGTCTTCGGTTGAAGAACTGCCTGTCATGCTTACACTGCTCATACTACTGCCAGGGTCCGAGTAATTTCTTAACCATTGTATCAGCAAGTTAACAGAATTAGCCATCAGATCCATTATCTGTATGTTCTTCTCTACCACACTTGTCCTGAGGGCAACAAAACCAAAAGCGCAGTCGATGCAATATGGATAATTTGTTCGGTTAATGTGGGTCCCCTCAGACAATAGGCGTATTATAGTGTCAACTGCTTGATCATGGTTCTCGGGGTGTCTGCCAGTGATTGAGAGCATTTGGAGAAGCGTCTTCCACCCAAGTTGTGTTTGTACATTGTCTGGGTACTCTATCAAAATCTTGCTCACAGATTGCATAATGATATCGGTACACGATTCTACAATTTCCTTGTCAATTTTCCACATCAAATTTATGGACTTAAATATGTGCTCTTCACGGTACTTGTCAGTCTGCCAGGAAGAGAGTATCTTGATACACAACTTGAAGAGGACTATTACTGCTTTCTCCGCAAATGGTACAGGAGAAAACATAGGGAATTGAGTGACTGAAAATATGTATTCATTATAAGCAGCCCAAAATGTGGGAAGCCTGTAAATATTTGCGAAACCAATTGCTCCAATTAAATCCCAGCAGAATACCACAGTTTCTTCCTCTTCGACTGCTGTCGTAAATTTCTGCCCTTTCCCTGCAGCTGCAAAGATCAGTGATCTTCCTAGATTCAACAGTGTCTCTTCAGGTAAGTTTGATGAGTTGCTGAATAAATTCCCAATTTTGCATTGTTGTATGACTTTAACATTCTGCTCCAATTCGCTTCCACCTAAGACTAGCGTCTCTTCATTGCTGTCCATTAACAAATTTGAAATTCGGCCTGTTGTTGTGGAGCTGCTTCCTTTACCGCTCGAGCCAGCTGCTTTTGCCAAGGTGTCAAAATCAATTACTGATTGGGGAAGTAGTTTTAGTTTTTTGAGTTTTAACAGGCAGTCAATAATGTTCCTCCAAGCCCCCCGAATTGATTCTCCAAATTTGTTTGCGATGGTGAAAACAGCAAGAGTTGCCATTCTTGGCTTCATATCATTGGCAAATATGTATAATGTTTCTTCTGAAGATGCATATGGATTCAACAGGGTGGTAAATTTGCATAACAAGGTTACAAGTTCATCAAGGGTGTCTTCTATCCCGTGACGAGCAATTTTTGCTACTGAAATTAATGCCTCCACACATTCATTTAGGACTTCATCATCCTCGGCATGCTCGAAGATTGCAGAAAGAGAAGCAACAGCAGGACCTGCTATACAACCAAACATGTCCCTCCCTAGTCTGTGATCAAATTCACAAGAAATGAAGGGAAGCACAACTTTAGATCGACTTATCAGTTCAATCCAACGGCTCGGGTTCATCTCAACATGTGAACCTGCCTGTGCAAATATTGTGATTGCATGGTTGGCAATGGACTGAAAAAGTTCTGATAGATATTCCCGAGGAAGATCCTTCCCATTGTTAATTGCCCTGTTGTTTTTGATGAACTCGTCTTCCGTCATCTTTTTCTTTACTTGTACGTTGTGCTGGTCCGTGTTTAGCATGATGAGTGAATAGCATAGGATAAACACTCCATCTTTGGTTTCAAACATCTCAGTTGATTGCGTTTCAAAGAATCTTTCCGAAAAAGCTTCAAGAATCCTCTGAATTTTCTGTGACTCCCCTGGCAGTCTAAAAGTCTCTAGGTAAGTTCTCAATGCATTGTCTAGAATCATACCTGTAAAATCAAATGTGTTTGTGAATTCATGCAGCACTTCTAGATGAAAGTCATCTGGATCACCAAGATAATCCCCTAACGCCGTCTTATTGAGCCCAGGAGTGTAGTGAAAGAAATAAGCAAACGCCTTCGCGTCTGGTGGGTCTGGAACCAAACCACAAATCTTGAGGTAATCTAGACCTTTCTTCTCATCTTGATTGAAGTGCGTTCCAGCGATCAATAATTTCCTCTTTTGTGCTTTTTTCAATCTTAAAGCATCTACCCAAGTCTCTAAATCATCCTTATTTCTTCTTGGCTCTTTCCAGAAGGGGGAGTACTCAGTAATCTCAACCTGGCTTGGAGCGAAAGATATGCCTTCTCCTACTGTGTCGACTTTATCTGCAATGGTGTGGATTATTATGACTAAGCCTTCGAAAGCTTGAAGCTGCAAGGTTGTCAAAGGGTTACTCATTGGGAATGTCAGTCTGCATAGCAACTTGCCCATTTGTTCGAAAAGATTACAGCATGTGAAAGCACAGTCATAGTTTACGTAAGTCTCTACTAGAAATGTGGGTTGCCTGCAGAGGTTGATGATCCCTTCCAATGCTACCTCTTGGTATTGTATCGAGCTCCCGTGTGCTGCTATCCTGAATAAGACATAGACGAAGAATGCTTCGAGCTGGAGCCTAATAGACCTGCAAACCAATAGAAGATATCACTATCACAGTGGAGGTGGAGTTCTCTGATCCTATTATATTCAGCTTAAACCGAAAAATCAAAAGAAAACGCTAACCCTCGAAGAAAGTGATATGCGTTCAAGATAGTGCTGCAAATCATGGACAAGACGAGGGGGCTACAGCGTACTCCATAATGAACTAAGTGGTGAAAGAGATCATCACGAACCATCCTGAGAAGTTTCGGGTGCTTCGCGAAAGCATCACCACTCAACTCCAAGGAGGTGTTGATCAAGGCTAAAGAGAACATCTGGATATCCTCATCATTACTTCGAGTTACAATCCCATCAATCTCAACAGTCTGTACCACATTCAACAAGGAGCACAAAAAATGAAATACATCAACCACACACCGAAGACCAAACCCCGAATCTATACCTTCCTCGTCATCATAATCCTCAGATTCAGACTCTGAATTTTCTCCTTCCTTCACCTCCATGTCATTCAACTTGGAGAACACAGTTTGTGTGATCTCATGCACTATGAGTTTGGCAGTTCTCTGTAGCAAGTTTCCTCTTGCAGCTGATTGTTGGACCACTTGAAAAGAGGTGTTGATAACTGAGCAGACTGACTCATCTGTGAGAAGGTAAGAAGCCGGATGAAGCATAATGCCTGCTAGTAGCTGAAGGATCTTCATCAAAACACCTTCCTCGCTGATTGGATCTGTCCTCTCCAACCTACAGCTTGTGGTGGCAAGCACAAGGTTATTCATGGCCTCCTTTGCTCCCGGGGTCTTCTCGTCAAACACTTGGAGCCTGAGAAGCTTGAGGAGCGCAGAGAGAGCACCACCTGTCGCTGCAGGAGGGATGTCGTCGCTCTGAATAATGTCTAGGAAAGGGGAGATATAGATGGAGGGGTCTATGTATCGCCATTTTTGTTGTGGGTTGAAAATGAGAGATCTTAAGGATTTTAAGGATTGTTGGAGTCCAATATCATTGTAATCATCTGAAGTGGGCATGTCATAACTGTTCCTAAGCGCAGCTAATACTGCACCCACTTCTGTGTTGATAGTGCATGAGATACCAATCTCCTTCATTATGAATTTGGTCACGTCACTCTTCTTTCATGCAAATGAAATTGTTCTAGATTTGAGGTTTTCCCAGTTTTGTTTTGTTTCCTTATTTTATTTTCCTTTTTGGTTTCCTGGTTTGTTTTTTCTGTGACTTTGTCACTCTGGAAATCTGATTGTTGCATGAGTAGAGAAAAATGGGGAACTTTTGCATAACATGTGGTATGTAATTTTCTCCTTATTACCAAGTAATAATCATATTGTTTTTGCTTGTGGTCGTTCACTTACTTAGATAATAACTTTAATTACAAGTGTCCATTCCTTGAATTTCTCTAACGACAGGAGCCACACATCAAGATTGCAACATCAAATTGAAACCTTCTTCAATATATATAGTTGAACGGCTAAAAATAACCTGGATTGCCGTAACAATAAATTTCTTACTTTACCTCAACTACTCATCAAACTCAATCCTATCTTTAGAAGAGAAGAATGATGAGGCAGCAATATAAATCTTATTTGACCACGACTACAATAAACCATATTTCCTTCAAAGGAAAGAGAATGATTTCCATGTATAGGGTATGAAATAAAACTTATTCCCACTTTAGGCTTGTTTAAAACTTATTTCCTAAGATGGTATCCATGTAGGATTGGATTATTTTTTAATTTTTTCTTCTACAAATACAACAAATTAAATTACTTCATTCTTCTCTTCCCTTTTAATTTGTAAAAGATGTTTTAAGAATTTTTGTAAATTTTAACAACACACGCTTTATATTTTACTTTATAGGACCAGTTGAAAAGACTCTCTCTTTTCTTCTTCATTCTTGTT
>CAAKMY010013664.1:0-17095 GCA_901111285.1 Corrigiola litoralis
CCCGAGCATCGCCGGGCCAAAAAACTAGTAATATAATAATAATAATAATACTATTAAAAGGCGTTGCAATGCCAGGAAGCTGCCACGTGGGATGTCACATCACCTCTATATAATAAAGCCACATATGCCCTACCACTTCACCTCTATTTAATAAGGTCACATATGCCCCACCTTTCCAAATACATTTATATGTAAAATACATAGTGTTTATAATGAGTAGGATCTTTAGATGGATTTAGAATGTAAATGTTAATATAGGAAAAAACTACATAATTAAGAGTCCACAAATTACTTATTCTCATTAATTGAGAACAATAATCTATTACTGTACATGCGGATGGACCAAGAAAAACAAAAACAAGATGGAAGAATACAAAAACATGATAAGCCCCAGTTATGTGCCTATTAGAATACAAAACAAAATAGGAATACACATTGGCAACATATAGGAACAAAGGAATCAAACAACGAGCAATAGAACAGTAACGTAACTAACAAACAATAAATCCTATAAAATACAATAATAGCATTACCGTGCATCGCGTGCATCGCACGGGTCAAATACTAGTAATATTGTTAAAAGATGTTAAAGCAACATTAGTTTTCCATGTGACACATACCGCAATATCTCAATTAATGACATGTATAACATAATTAATTCTACATATATAGGATGTGTTTATAACACCAACAACAAATTAACTATTGTAAAAGGATTTCATAAGTCTTGTAACAATTCATCAATTTAAGATTTCAATATTAATCATATGGGAATTGTATATCTTTCAAAGGTCATGGTCGATGTTATTGATAGTGATAAATTATTTTGTCATGAAAAAATAACATAAGAAAATAGTTCAGAAACTTTGTATAACATAATGATGCTTCGCGCCAGCCTATATACTTAAATCTATCATGTGATAAAAACAATAGAATATGTTTGGCATATAGATTTGCTTATCATTAATCCAAAAGTTGATAAATGATCCTCACATTTTCAACCGAAGAAAGGTTCCATAAAGAGCTCCTCCACCCATCCCCCCTCTTGAGGCTCTTATTGGAGAGAGTTAGAGACATGGTGACAAGGTATTTTTTTTCAACTTAAAATAGCATTCTCATAAATTGAGTATAAATTGTATTTTTTTTACAATATAATTCTAGCTTTAAAATATAATATCTCACACAAAACTTTTTCATGTAGATAAAATTAATTGAATAAGTAAATTTTAAAAATTTCTTTTATATGGTAAAGAAACAAGTACCTGGACGTATTTCTTGTTGCCAAGTATACAATCGTTTACAAACATGCGATCCATGGTACTTGCAGCTACAGTCGTAATCCACGGCGACACATTTGATACACTCCCGAGCTTTGACCCACGATTTCCAGCACTTCCAACAACAAGGATGCCATGCTTCATAGCATGAAAAGAACCAATAGAAACACTATCCACAAAATAACCTCTAGCCGGCATACCCATAGAAAGATTAATTATGTCCACACCATCATGTATGGCTGCTTCAAAAGCTGCTAATACATCTATGTCTGAACATTGTTTACTACTCCAACAAGCCTTATAAGAAACTAAACGCGCTCTTGGTGCCCCTCCTTTTGCAGTTCCATTTGCAAATCCTAAGAAATTAGCTCCAGGAACAAAATTACCCCCGATAGTTGAAAGAACATGGGTTCCATGACCTGTCATGTCTCGAGGGCTTAGGCTATGGTTGAAAGTCTGGTTTTGTGCTTGAATTGCTTGGACATAACCTTTATAGAAGTATCTTGCTCCTATAAGCTTCCTAAAACATGTAATTGTAATTAAGAAAACATTTAGTTAATAGTAGAATGAAAAAGGTACATAAATTAAGGAGATATTACAATGAGGTTTCCTATGGTTTTAGCTTGTTATATTGAGACGGAATACACTCATGTGTTTTACATATAAAATTAGTTAGAAGTAGTTAAATTACTAAAAATTAAATACAACTCCCTCAGGAAAGACGATTGAAACTAGGATTACTACTTAATTTTGGGATATAATCAGTTGAATGTAATTATGCAAACATCATAACACCTTTGTGTAAAAATCTAATACCTAAGCCACCTTAATGTCATTTTCCCTGAAATTAATTAATGCTCACATGATCAAACAAGCCATAAGTCCATTGCATAAGTACTCACTCCTATAACACAGTCACCCCACAACCACACCAAGACATCCCAACGCCACATTGTTATGCAACCTAACACCATCCCTAGGTTCTAGCTCTAATGTGTTAAAAATATTAAAAGTTTTTATAATAAAGGTAAGTCAATATAAATATACGACACAATATAAACAAGAACTAGTGTTTGATCTTGTGCGATGCATGAAATGTTAAGGAAAATAAGTTTGTGAGGAAGGCATAATTTTTTTCTTTTTTAAGAAATTAGGAGCTTTATTCATTCACAGGGGACAGAATAAAGATACAATCTAAAATCACAAAACCGAGCATAGTCAAAGGAGGCCGTAAATTTTTAGTGTACAAATTACATATCTTATGTGGTCATATTTACTTGATTGGTACATAGCGTTTGGTGGAAGAGAGGGAAACATGAATTTGGGTGATGAAGACTACACTAGTGATGATCATATGATGTGAATTATAAATTTTAATATTGATTATTCAGGATAAATTATGGGGCACGTTTATGAAGCATATCAAATACTTTTAAAAATTTGGATTGTAATAGTCTGTAATTGACGTAGGAATTAGAAGGTAAAAAAGGGAAATTTTATGTATTAGTTTTTAAATGCCAAGATTAGATTTGTAGGAATATGGAAGGTCTCTTGATGTCATATTGATGTATTTAATGGGTGTCATATAGGATAACTATGTGGCAGACTCTTGTTCACACAATGTCAATTAAGAGTGTTACTAGGTTTTACACCGAGGGGATGCCCGAGAATATTGTAACTTTTCTTGTTGTTAGTTCTTTTTTCTTTTGCATTAGTTAGACAACTTATAGTTTATTTTTTATTGACTCACCTATGTGGGATATAACTTTTATAGTAATATATTAATAAAGATAATAATCACTATTTCAGTTATTTAATTAATTATATTTACTCATATCATGTAGACATCATTCAATGACAATGAAAAATAATAGAGTATAATGATAAATAATACTATTGATAATATTAATTATTTTATGGTTTAATTGCACTTCTATCATTTACTATCAAAGTTAAATGACACTTTAGTAGGTATGTATACATGCCGAGTTGGCACTGAATGTATTATATACATGAGCAACTATTTAATGACATTTGGCATGCTTTCGTGGCACGATATCGTTGTAACAAAGCCTTTTAATATATACAAGTGTTTGGGCCCGGCGATGCTCGGGGTTATCCAAATATTCATAAATTTTATTATTTTAGTTTTCTTCTTAATTTTTCTAGTCATCAAACTTTCTAGAAAAAGATATATGATTTTGTTTTACTTTTCATTATTAAAACCTTATTAATGTTTCTAGTGGTTAATCCCATGCGATGCATGGGTTCATGCTTACTTAGTAAGTGTATAAAGATTAATTGTCTACATGTCCTACTTTTTCAGAAATAAACTTCGCTTTAAAGTCAAACGTAAAATATTACGAAATCATATTTTTTACCTTACACATGAATATTTGCATCCTTCCAAATATGTTGACCTAAATATCACGTTATATTATGAAACAATGAAAGAACAAAGTGTGTTCATTGATTACTATTTACCATATAAGAAAAAATGCACATACTCAATGCATATTTATGTTATGATCGAAGGCTTGTGTATGTTCACTATGAAAAAGAAAGGAAATGGATTGACATCGAATTTAAAATAATTTATGTGTTTTGTCATCGATTTGCTGACAAAATAATTCATAATCAGTATGCAAAAAAGACTAAAAAAGATAAATAATTCATCATAATTTGTAATGGTGACTAAAATCACCATTTAGCAGTAAAAATATCTTAAAACAATTTTTGGACACATAAAGAAACTATGAAAGTAGACATAGATTTTATTTTTGTGAATTATAAATTCAAGTCTACCAACAACCATTTTGAAGTGTATTGTTCAAATGAAAATACCTTATTGGAGGCCACGACCATCTAGATTTCGATGAATTATCCTCATAGGGAAAAAGAGAGGAGAAGTAAGCAAATGAATTTGTGAATACTTGTGAGGTTTTAATAGCTAGTTGTTTCAAGAAGGTGTAAAAAGGTGGAGAATATAAAAGGATGCAGAATGAAAGGGTTTGTAATTGTAAAAGAGAAGGGGGAAGGCGAAGACTTTTGTAACTGTAAAAGGAAGGGGGAGGCAAAAGGGTTTTGTAACTGTAAAAGGGAGGGGGAGGCAAAGGGTTTTGTACTGAAAGGAAGTCGAATTGGTGGGTAATTAAGTAGATCAATAAATTAAAAGTTTTTATTAATGAGGTGACATTATTAAGAGCTAATAACTTTTCAAATTTGTTTTAGAAAGATTACACATGGATTTGAGTAAACATTTTAGTATTGATATGGCATGACACATGTCCTTTAAATTAATGGAAGTCGCCATAAATATATGCCACATGTCCTAAACTTATAAAATCTTAAGTGTATAAGATAATAGTATAGATTGTATAGATAGACTAGGTTTTAGACCCGACAATGCTCAGGGTTTTGATAAGCTCACATTTCAATAGATTATTAAGTATTTTTTCAATTATTCAATTTTTTTGAAGAAGATAATAATTTTATTCTTCCTCAAAACGGGGCAAAGCAAATATTGAGCAGTACAAACAACACTCTGAAAGTCACGAGCTAAAGCATAAATATAAATTTGGAGGAAGCCAAGTGATAACCTAACTGTGTTATAACAAGTTTAAAATATTGTATAAAAATGAGGAAATGACGAGATCTAATGGTGGCTCTCATAAAGGAAGTAGCATGCGATTTCTTGTTGTTATAGTGATAGAGAAAAAGTCTTTGTTGTTGCTTCCTAGGGAGGTGTAGTAGTAGTTTATTTTTGATGGGTTACTGGTAAGGTGGGGTGTCTTTGAGGAGGATAGTTAAAGGATGGTGCATCGAGGCTTAAATAAATCTCCACACACATCAACATGTAAGTAAATATTTTTGATCAAAAATTTTATGTCTCAAAATATGGTTAAACCGAATTATGATCATACGTATTAGTTGTCATGTAAAATCGTAAAGAAATATATGGTAATCATATAAATATTTCTTATAATTCAATAGCTAATATAGCTTTTTTTTGGTAAAGACATATTTTATGTACAGTTATATACGACAATATTATTATAAAATTTAGAATAGGGAAAAAATGTACAATTACCTATTGCATGTGAATTTTTTGTCATTTTCATTTGCACAATAACCCTTGAATGTTTTAGGAATAGGACCAAAACCATTATCGATAAAACTCTTAGATTCCGGCCAAACACCTGTTTACAAATAACAAAGAAGTGAGTATGCATTTGGCTATTGAAAAGGTTTATACTTTACAATTATTTCATATGTGTAGCTCTTATATCCAAACTCAAAATATGGTACATCCACAAATAATTAAAATTAATGATAGCCTTTAAGAGGTAAATAATGCACACTATATATGCCTTTAATTAGACAAAGAAAACCTAGTATTCAAGCAATTTGGGTTACTATCCAACAATACCATCATAACATTTTATCCAATATTTGTTGTAGATTTCGATAATATCTATTAATATATTTCAAATAGTCATCATTTTGGATGCATGTGATTTATCTTAGATTTTTAATAATATTTTCTTAAAATGGTAAAATTTATAAAAACACATATTTTGAATAATGACAATATAGTATTGCTCAAACTTATATCACCAAAACTCAAGAGAACAACTTTCCATTTTTAATATTTTCTAATGAACTTTATTTTCTAGTTGATACATTAAGGAAATTATATATGACGTCAGGCTAAACTCCACCTGAATGGTGCTGATATTAAGCATGCTCTGTTTTCCATTGATGAGTTAAAAAGTCCAGGACCTGATGGTTTTTCTTCTGGCTTTTTTAAATCTGCTTGGGATATTGTTGGAGCTGATGTTTGCAAAGCTATTCATGATTTTTTTAGAGTTGGCGAGCTGGTGGGAGAGGTTAATTCTACTCTGATTACTCTCATTCCTAAATCTGATTCACCTGAATCAGTCACAAACTTTAGGCCCATCTCCTGCTGCTCTACTATTTATAAAACAATCAGTAAACTTCTTGTTTCCAGAATTCGGGAAGTGGTTGATGTGCTTATTGGTCCTAAGCAAGCAACCTTTGTTAAAGCCAGGAGTTTATCTGATAATGTTTTGCTCAGTCAAGAATTGGCTAGGAAATACACTAGGAAGTTAGTCTCTCCTAGGTGTATTGTCAAAATTAACATCAAGAAAGCTTTTGACTCGGTTTCATGGAGTTTTCTGAGTCAAATTCTTATTGATTTTGGGTTTCCTGAGTTGTTTGTTCAGAGGATTATGACTTGTATTACTTCTACAAGATTTGCTTTGAATATTAATGGTAGTAGTGTTGGTTACTATAAGGGGAAGAAAGGGCTTAGGCAGGGGGACCCCTTATCACCTTATGTGTTTGTTCTCTGTATGGAAGTGTTGTCTAGGCTTCTGAGGAAACTGCCTGGGAGTAAGAATTTTTCTAGTCATCCTAAGTGCACCAGGGTTAGTCTTAATCATTTGTTATTTGCAGATGATTTGCTGGTTTTTGTTAGAGTTGATGTTCCTTCAGTAAGTGCAGTTGCCGAGATTATGTCTGAGTTTGCTGCTTACTATGGTCTTGTTGCCAATCCATGAAAAACTTGTGTGTATTTTGGTGGAGTTTCTGATGGTGTTAAGCAGGAAATTTTACATGCTACTGGCTATGCAGTTGGTAATTTCCCTTTCAGATACTTGGGGCTGCCTTTGAATTCTTCTAGGCTCACCACTGTAATGTATCATGTTCTGGTGGATAAAATTAGGAAGAGAAATAAGAATTGTACCAACAATTTTCTCTCTTATGCTGGTAGAGTTCAGTTGATAAAATCTGTTGTTTTTGGTCTGGAAAACTTCTGGTGTACTTGTCTCCCCTTGCCTAAGGGTGTGGTTAAAAGAATTTAGGGGATTTGCAGGGCCTTTCTATGGGGTTGTGCTGAGGGTGGTCATAAAATGTCATTCAGAAGTTGGGATGCTTTATTTTACCCTAAAGCTGAAAGAGGTATGGGTATCAAAGAACTGCTTAGCTGGAACAAGTCTTAGCTTTGATCATGAAATGGGTTTGGAAGCTGCACTTTGACAAGCAAGATATTTGGTGTAACTGGATTAGGCATTATGTCCTTAAAGGTCAGTCTGTTTGGTCTGTTGTGTGTAAGGCTGATGATTCTTGGTCATGGAAGGCACATGTCTCAGTCAGAGATGATTTAATTCTGGCTACTGGTGGGCAATCTCAGGCTGTTGCAGTTTTGAAGAAGTGACTGTTAATGGTGCAATGTCTGTGAGTAGAGCTTATAAATGTTTTAGACCTAAAGCTCCTGTGAAACCTTGGATGCATACAGTCTAGGACTCTTCTGTTCTCCCTAGACACTCCTTTTTGGGTTTATTGGCTGCTTTCAGTGCTATCCCCACAGTAGAGGCATGGTTATTATATAGGTGCATTCTTTGTAAATGTGCCTGTGAATCCTCACAACATTTATTCTTTCTCTGCTCTTATTCTCATGTTGTGAGGAGTGTTGTTCTGAAATGGCATGGATCATCAAGAGGAGTGTTGAGCTATAGGCATGAGTTGGAATGGATGCATAAATATAATCGGGGCAATCAGTGGAGCAAGAAATGGCTTAAGTGTGCTTTACTTGCTACAGTGGCTGAGATTTGGAGAGAAAGGAACTCTAGAATTTTTTGTGGTATTGATAGTACTATAGAGCATCTTGTTCATAGGATCAAAGTTTTGGTTTGTATTAGGATGTTTTGTGTTAGCAAAGGAGTAACAGAGGCTACTGTAACTGAAAATCTGTTGGATTGATTTCCTTTTTTGGGAGTCTTTCTAGTTTTGGTTTTTCTTTTTGAAATGGAATAAAATTGTTCTTTTTCAAAAAAAAAAAGAAATTATATATGACGTCATAGAGGGCCAATATGTGCATTTTTGAACATCTACATCATGTACCACACAAAATACTATGTAGACCTAACATGTGATGAGAACATGATCTTTAGTTTTGTGCTAGCCTAAATCAACCGAAAAAGTATAACAATGAGAACATGATCTTAAGGCCCTTGTTTTAAGAAAATTGAGACCAATAAAACTAAAATGATTTAGTTCAATGTGATGCCGAAACTTAATTATATGAGCATTTATGATGAGCATTTTTATCATTTAAGAACGATAATAACAATGTATAAGTAGTACTTGCCACCGTCAATGGTTGCTGCAATGAGGTCCTCTCCAAAATTTGTTTTTTCCCAAAGTGATCTTGTGGCTTCATGGACATCGTGCTTTTGTTCTCTACCGATTTCGAGAAATTCCCACGATCTAGTTGTTTGTAGATTTACAAGTCGACTTTCAAAGATTGATACAACATGAGGATGCTCTATAAGAATTTAATGTGAACATGAGTAATAGTTTCTAATATATGTGGTGCCTAGAAAACACAAACTTATCATACCATAAATATCGCTGCATTTGAATTAAAATATCTTACTTTTAAGCTCGTTTGCCTCTCCCTCCTGCAAAATTGCTGCAAAGCCATTGAAGACTTTGTTGTATGAATAAATAAGCTTATTTGTAGGCTCGAGATCGCTGTGTGTCCATCAATTCATAAATTTTATATAGAAAAATTATATGAAAATTAATTAAAAATAATCAATATTATGGGTATTCAAATAAAAGAGTCCCTATTACTGAAATACATAGAAGTAATCTCAGTTATCAACTATTTAACAAAAATAGATGTGGTACACCAAAAATATACATTTTTTGGGCCAAATTTATGCTGTAGTTATTGTCATACCCTTTACTTTCCTTTTCTTCTCATATACCTCTGACCCTCATTCCTCATTCCTCCTCATTTCCTACTCTGACTATT
Organism: Corrigiola litoralis; assembly: GCA_901111285.1. NCBI lineage: Eukaryota > Viridiplantae > Streptophyta > Magnoliopsida > Caryophyllales > Caryophyllaceae > Corrigiola > Corrigiola litoralis. Next base: position 9,121 of record CAAKMY010013664.1, read on the forward strand.
AACCAAGCTTCAAACTCCCCAACCTTATAATATCTCTCCTTCTGTTCATCACACACATACACACTTTTCCCTCATTTCCCCAGTCTAATTTCCACCAAAGTTTCAATCTTTCTTATCTCTCCATACCATAGTCAATCACAATGTCATTAACCCCATAAAATCACAAGCACAACATCCACCACAACCGTAAACCATGATCTCACAACCCCAAAAAAGTAGCCTTGATGACATGGATCACATGCTAGAAGGGGTTCTACCTAACCGAGCTCCTCCTCATCCGCCGCTTCTCAAACTTCAACACAATGGATTTCTACATCGAACCACTCAAGGCTCACAAGGCCAACATGAAGCTCCACTTAACCGACGTCACTAACGCCTCCTTCCTCCATTGTTGGATTGACACCATCTCTCGCGACGGAAGTCTACAACCTCGTTGCTCAGTACGTATTGCTGGGTAGGCTTATTGAGACATTTTGATCTACACCGTCTTTGTAGGGGAAGGACATGTTGTTCTATCCCAGGTGGTTGTATGTAGATTGTTGCGCATTGGTATATTGTTAAGAGGGTGGAGAAGTGTTTCGCCTAAGTTCTTATGTGGTGCAACTAAGGCAAACGTATTTCGAAGGAAGAAAGCGAAAAAAAATAGAGGAGGGTCACGAGGGGATGAGAAGGAAATAGGGGTAAAATTGTAACTACAATATAAATTTTGCCTGAAAATAAAGTTCCAGCAAGGTTGGACTATTTTTGCTAACAAGGTTGATAATTGAGATTATTATTATACATTTATGTAATAGGGATATTTTTGTTTGATGATCAAATATGTATTGTTTTTGTCAATTTTAAAAAGGAGCATTTTAATACATCTTCAAAATGGAATGGATATGCACATTCCATTTGTTGTTCAATAGTATACCTTTGCACCACATGGGATAAAAGATCAAAATGTGATCTGGTCACACTTTCGGGATCAGGCAATAATTTAGGTTCTCCGTGATGTGATCCCATATATACTATATAGGCCTGTTGAAAAATAGATCATATTATGTTATGTATCAGGGTAATTCTAGCTAATATCAAGAGTAAAAAAATATTACATAATATTTAGCGTACATTCATATGGAAACTATGAATACTAGTACAACAATATTTATAATATGAACTAGTTTATGGGCATGTGTGATGCACAAAGATTTATGTTTTATATTGACATTAATTTAGTGACATAATCGTTTTTTATGAAAGATTATAACATGACTTAATTTAAGATGAAAAATTTTGTTGACCTTTTTCATAACTTTTTGTGAACTTACAAAGGTATACATGACAATAAACTTTGACTAAAATGAAAATATTGGTAAAAAAAATCAAGAACAAATGTAAAAAGTACGGTGACATAATGAATTAGCTAAGTAATATTATGTTTGACAATTACCATTGTTAAGGTTCTAGAATTATCATCATTTTTCCTATTTCCTTTTTTCTTTTTTACTACATAGATTATATTGACCCTTTCATATACGTAAGTGTTAATTAGGATAGACAATTAGACGCCAAGTGCCAGCTTCCCTGACCTTAAACGCCTTTCATATGTACTATGGTTTGGGTCCGACGATGCTCGGGACTTTATAGATATTCTGAAATTTCTTTTTGTTAGATTTTGTTATTTTCCTGTCATTAAACACTCTAGGGAAAATGTGCTATTTTATTTTAGTTTTCGTTGTAAATATTTTACTAATGTAATTAGTACCATATTAATTATCTTATGAGTTGAATTAAAAAATATTTTGTTATTATGAACAAAATTAAATGACAATTAAGATGTTTTCAGGTATGTCAAGTAAAGTAGCGGCATGATCGACAACTGTATATTTAACATAATGAGTTTAAAATAGAAAAAGAAATCCAAAAATAGTAAGGTCGATGCTAGATAAGCTAAATTTTAATAGGGGGATGATGAAGAAGCGTTAGAGAGAGAGAGAGACAGAGAGAGATAAAGAGAGGAAACATTTTTTACAGAGAGGAGGGCATTTGGGTAGAGGATAGTTTTAAGGTGGAAAAGTCTAATATTTTGTCAAAATATTCGGTTTTTCTGGTTAGAATATAGATTAGGTGCTGATTTTGAAGAAAAACATCTTTAAAGGTAGTTAATTTTGAAAACAATTATAAAAGACAATAATTTTGAAAATGAGTAAACTTCAAGGTAATTTTTATCACCTAATTTTTATGACTTACCCTTACTATAATCCTTTTTATTTTGGTCTGTCAAATTAATGTTTTTTTATCTTTAGCTAGTCATGGCTCGTGAGATCACAAAATTTATATAATAAATGGGCGAAAAAAATACCAACACAACTAATTGGAATTGATAGTAGGTATACCTTAGAATGCAGAAGAAAGACATGTAGATTTACTCACAAAATGTAACATCGTATAAATATATATTTATAAGATTCCAATTGAAGCCTATTTTTCCACTCACGATCCCCGCAACTTTATGGAATCATTACAACAAAGAAAACTTTTACAAATGAAACTAATTATTTTGAAATACATTTTTGTGTTGAATGTATTAATTGATATGACACCTAGTATTGATCCTTAAAAAATAACTTGCATGTCAAACATGATAGTAAACTAATTATCCACATATTATAGGTCTAACTAAAAAATCTAGTAGACTTACCTTTGGAATAGCAAAGACGAGTTTATTTAAAAACGACAAAAGAAATATTGCCAAGAGGCAGTTTATAAGGATTGAAGATTTCATATCAACACTGCAATTTTGTATAACAACTTGTTAATAAACTCAAATTATCTAATCGTTTCAACTTGGTAGCTCGCATGCCAATTTATAGATTATAAAAATTGTAATAACCATCTGAAGTACTTATATGAGAAACTATTTTAACCATTCATCCAATAAGAGTCCCTGATTTAAAGGGGAATATTATGGTGTTGCTTAACTACTATGCATGTTTTTAGTTTTTCGCTCTTGACCAAAAAAATTTATTACTTTTTATAGAATTTTGACTTTTATACTACTTTCTATCTTTGGCAACTTATAAATAATTGCTATAACTAATGACTAGAATTTTCATATAGGTTTCTCCTTGACAAATCAACAGATTTGTTGACATATTTAATTTATGTATGCACTAGAGTATACGATTTACTCGCTTCATTATATGTTTACTAATTTTTCTTTTTAACTCTATAGTTCTTAATGTTTTAAACCTTCAAAAAAAAAGGTCTAATGTTTCAAATGATTATCAGTTTTAGTGTATATCACTGTAGTTGCATATTTCTCTAGCAAAGAAATATTAAATAAAGAATGTAAAGCAAAATGAAAGCACGAAAACATTAATTCGTAAATCATAAGATCAATCAAACTCAAATCAGTGGCACAAGTTTATGAAAGGTTTCCTAAACCTCTAATTAGTTTAACTAATTATGATTAGCTATCATTAACTAATCATGCCCAAGATCTTACTTATGTGCATACCTGAATCAAAGCTACAGTAGGTAAATCACACATTTTACTTATAAATTTGGGTGCTATCGAGCTTGATCCTCCAATGGTCGATCTCGAGCTTGAACTTCCAAAGTAGAAGGTCTCCTTCAAGTTGCACCCACGACACCAACTCCAAAACCCACCTTGAACTTGCTAGAGTTCTATCGTGGATAACTCCCTAATCTAGCTATCACTCTATCTAACTCTTAGTTAATATAATGCTAGAAGTAATAAATAGTATGGATATGTGAAAATCTCTCACATGCAAAATGTGAGAGAAAGCTTCCTTTTTGCCCAACAATGGTGACTAAAGGAAGAAATCCAATAGACAAGAAGACTTCATCTCTCCTCCCACCTACTAGTTCTATTATGAGTGTTTTGATGAGTAAATGGCATGAGGAGTACCCATCAAACCTCCCTTGTATATATAGATATACCTTAGTAAGGGTATACTTGTAACTTGATAATTGATACACACTTAACTTCTTAAGTGTTACCACTTCTATTATATCTCGTATAGTAGTTGTTGCTTATTAATTAATGTAACATTTAATGTAATACTTAATTAATTTATCAATTACTAATTACGCATCAACACATTAAACCAACTCCTTAGTTTAATAATAAATTCTTTACTTTATAATAATAGAAATATCATGAATTTATTAATTAATTATTATCTCATAATAAATTAATAAGTTAATTCATCTGTACACGAGTTCATAACTCGTCTCATCACATAATCATGTAGCTGACTATTCAGCTCACCTACTTGGGTATAATCACGTATCTAAAATACGTATTATTTATCCATGGAGCCGGATCACCTTTTATGTGTGACCGAGATGGATTAGTTGATTACCGCCGTCTCAAGACAATAACGTCAAACCCTAGCATGTCAATCGTTATCAATATACGTTAATCAACTGACTAATAAATAAATCAACCCCGGGTTTATTCTTAATGAGATTTATAATCGTAATCGCACTTGTCGGAGGACACTTACTCCAACAGTTTATGTAATTTGGTAATGACAATTGACAGAACGAGTCGTGGCCTAGTTCTTGTTAATAGATGCATTATGTGCAAGATGGCTGCAGAATCTAGAAGCCATTTATTTTTAAATGGTGTTTTTGTTGCTGAAAGCTTATGCTACATCATATTGGCTACGGGTTAACTGACGGGGATGGAGCATGCTGTATGAGGTTGATTGGCTCAGTAAGCTGGCTAGACATAATCGCATAAGGGTGAAAGCTCTAAAGGGTGCTTTAGTTTTGCTTGTTGCGGAACTTTGGTATGAGTGGAATATGAGGATTTTTCGGGATAAGGAGAAGGATATTGTTACTGTTTTCAAAGCCTTCCAGATTGCTCTTTGCTGCAGAATGTTTAGGTTCTTCCCCTTACAAGCTAAGAGTTTTCTTTTAGCTCTGTTAGGGTAGTCATGAGAATGTACTCTGGTTGTGTACCTGGCTCTCATTTTGGGGTCCAATTTTTTGGTGAAACATATCATAACTTTCTCCAAGAAAATTAAATTTGTCCAAACAAGCCTGGTTTCATTTTCTCAAAATTTGGATTTGTCTTACTTTAGTTTAAATAAACAATGTGTATTTTTAGGACATACTAGTTGTTGTAACGTGGGTGGAGCACACGTACTCCCAAGATATAAACATTTTTGAAGAAATTGCTTAAATACATTGTTATTGTAGAGCATAAATTATATTCCAAACATAATGTTTTTAATTTACGGAATGTTAAAAAAGTAAAAAAATGTGTGATGTCTTTGGAAAGTCACATCACCGAAGTTATCTTGAAAACAACCTTTTTAAAATAATATAAATTAATGGCACATGTCTCATATTGTATATAAGGATTTATCTCATCTGATATTATCATCTTAATTTATTTCTACATATTTTCTTTCTTATTTGCTAACTACACAAACAAATTACATATAGTTGGTATTTTTCCTTTTTGCTAATGTTTGAGAAGAACCGACTTCTCAAAAATAAACATTTATCTGTGTAAAGGTAGATCAAAGTTAAAAAAAAAAACAGAATTACTAATGCAATACAAGTATGAAACGGACATAAGACCTATCATTAACCTAACATCTCATTGAAATTAGTATTTTTTTACTTATAGTTCAAACCTTCATTGAGAGCGTTTGATTGTAAAATTCAACCCAATATTGCTAGAATGCGTATTTTCTATTTTCAGTCGTATACATATTACTAAGATTTTATAGGTGAATAATATACTTCTTAATATGTGAGAAATATCACCGCCGAAAATAAGATGTGTTCCAACCAAACTTAGCAGCTTTCAAGCCACAATTCGACCAATATTATGGGAGATGGTATTGACATATCAACACCATAAAGATTAGTTTTTATGATCTTCAAGCCGGCCTTTTGGCAATAGTAGGGGGAAAATAATTCTTTGTCCTTGTAAACTAGAGAAAACTCTTAAAATACAGGCTATCACAAATTAAAGTATAAGCCCAAATGATAACCCGTATAAATAGATAAATGATTTTATTATCTTTCGTTGCGTTGTCTACTTAAATGTCAAAACTAACATCACATAAAGACGACATGCTTTATGGAGTAAACATATTTGTAAAAGATTAACATACTGCATTTTAGTACAAACTAGTAGTTGGCCCTGTGAAATTCACGGTGTTTGATGATAACTTTTTCGTGAATTTTTTTTGTTATATTTTTTAGATTATACTAGTATTCACACCCGGCGTTGCCCGGGCTCACCCTTGAGTCCAGTACAACCCAAAAACTGGCCCGACTCTACATGACACTTATCAGAAACTCAAGATAGTATGTAAACTTAACTCAAAACACCTAATTTACCCGTTCTGACCCTCACAAAATTCGATCTAAACCAGATGTAGCCCAAAAGGGAACATCAACTTGATACGAAATGCTTTTATGAATCTAAATAACCTTACCCTGACATAACCACACCCATACTAACCCGTCAAGTAGAAGATAGAATGTTCAAGCCGATCTAAAATCTAAACCGCCTAATATATGTTCAAGTTAACCACAACCAACAATTAGCCTGACTCAATACGATACTTTCAGAAACCCAATATAGCCTGAGAGGTCAAAATTGGTAATTAAATTACCTAAACCTCACCCCAAAAATGCCTAAATTAACGCGATCTTACCCAAGCAAAACTCATTCTGAACCCGAAACTGGTCCTGCGAAAAGTGAAAACGTAATACATTCTGAAATTTAAAAACTCGACATCGGCCAAATATATTAAGCAAAACTCAAAATGACCCGAACCCAAGTTAAACTAAAACTCAATTCAACCTACAAAAATTCGACTCAAATGAATAAATGACCAGATATGATTTCAACTCGATATGACCCAAACCAAACCCGATTCTATTCGAAGCTGCCAAGATTCGAGTGGACCCGAACCTGACATAACATGACCTGACCGCCCTAATCTGCCCCATCGTCGCCTTTTGAAAGACGTTTATAACGTCACTAATTAATATTATGAAAAAGCCACTTTTAAAAGATAGAATATCAGACATGCAAGATCATGAGGTCCCATATGATGATCATTTTAACCGGCTTAAAAGATTGACCAAGACAACAATTATAACCGGCTTTGGCCGTGAAACTACATGATCTGGTCTTACTCGATGAAGTTGGTGATGAATTGGGTAGAATTTCGAAAACTACTTATAAATACATAATGGCTTCATAAACCCAAAGAACTGACTCGCACAAATATAAATAAAAGTGATTCATGATTGTATGATGGTTTGGATGTTTAATGTTATTTACGGATTTAGGTAATGTATTCCATTGCAGCTTGTTACAGTTTTTTAGTTATGATTCCTCTTAGCTTAGATAGAAATTTTCAATGTTAACCGTGTTATCTTATCCCATATTATCAACTCCTTTACTTACTCTATTTTGTAATTTCAGATTCACAATTGGACTAATTGTATAAAGATTTAATCTTATTTTATTGGGACTCTTTAACTCTCCTAGTATCATGTTAATTGTAAACATATTTAATCTTATCGGGACTCTTAAGTTTACACTTGGCGTTAAGTGAGTGGTGCCACATGGCAACCATCCAGGGCGTAGTTTCTGCTTTAAATATTAGTATAGAGATTTGTTTCACATTTTACTTTTTGGTATAGTTAATGTTATTGATATATATTTGTTATTTTTTGAGTTAATAACAAATAATTCTGTCATTATGAATGAAATAAATAGTAATAAAACATGATTTAATGTATGTTATGTTGGCGATGACGTGGCTATGACGTGGCATGCTCCTAGGCTTGCAACGCCTTTTAGTAGGTAAATTATATTGTAGACACGGGACCAAGCTTCTTTGTGTACCCCATTCTCTATCTCACCCAAAAATAAAAAGGAAAAACAGAAAATAAAATCCCACCCCACACAAATCTCATGCCA
>CAAKMY010013685.1:0-41817 GCA_901111285.1 Corrigiola litoralis
TGACCTCAACAAGTGTGAAAAAGCTCATGTGGGAAAATGAGTGGATTAGAGGTTGTATAAATTATTACAATAAAAATCTAATTTTAAATTAAATTTAAATCTAGTCACATATTCAGATAAAGTAACAAATTTAACCTAACAATGTAACAAAAGTAGCCACTTATCATTTTTTTTTTCAAAACAGTCTAATGTAACTTAAAATTAGACGCTGTTTATACAAGACTTGCTATTATGTCATCATTGAGGTTTATAAACCAAATACAACTACAAACAATATTTTCTTAATAAGGTCACCTTCTCCTAGCTTAGCAATGAAAAATACTGTTAGCAAATTTAACTAAGAGAATCGAATAAACTTATAAAAGTGTGAGTGAAAAATAAAAGTGGATATAAAAAATAGTTCAAAATTATAAATATTAGCTACAACTAAAGATGTTTTCAAGTTGAAGTGGGATGATAGTTGTATTTCTGAAAACACTGTAATCTAGTGCTCTATTTTTTTCTTTTTTGGAATTTTGATTTTCGATCTCCAATACTATGAAATAAATTTTAATTTTTTAAAACTAAAAATTAATACAATATTTAAGAATATAACTATGATTTCGTGATCAATAAAAATGTAGATGCCAGTAATACAATTGAAACTCAAACTTCACTCAAACTTAAGTTTTGTCCACATTACACATACATAAAAATCTTGCAATTGTTGTAAACAATGAGTCAATATTGTCAAACATGCGTAATATAAGAAGTCGACCATGGGACAAGCTTTATATAAATCTTTGTGTCAACCTTAATCCTCTATGCTCCCTAATAGTGCATTATCATCTTTTTTTCTGAACTAGCCTTTACGAGGAGGACAAATGTACAATGTTAATAAGTTTACCATTTAGTCCATTGTAAAAAAAAAAATTTGTTTACCATGAAAGTGAGTTCTGAATACTATTACTCCATTAGCTCAGAGATAATGTTTACAAATTAGCAGGATTAGTTCTTATGAGTGATAGTAATAGTAACTGACAACCATTATTCTGTACTCTACCAGTTTGCCACCGGTAGTGGTCACTGGTCAGAACTCAGAAAGTGGTCAAACCCAAGCTTTCCAATCAACATTAGATTCCATAATTTGCTGAAGTTCATGGTACCTTGACATGAACCTACCTGCACACACACTAACCATTAATCAAACAAAAACATCACATTTTTTACCTCAACAACAAACCAAAAAAGTCCTAATAACCGTTAGACACCCACAGACCATAATTGCTTTGCATATATCCACAAACCTTTGGATATTAATATATGGGATTTTAAAATGAAAATATGAGTTTTTAAAGTTTGATTTAGGCTTATAGCAAATTGAGTTAGATTGGATAATATTTAACTTAAAATTTAATCTTATGGCAAATTGAGTTAGATTGGATTGTTTTTCATTCAATGTAATAAAAATGACAATATTAAGTCAGGAAATGTAACGATATCATACAAACTTTATATTTCAAAATACATTTAAATATTATTTAAATCATGAAATGTTATATTTTTATCTTAAAACTTTTTAATTATAAATTATTTTTTGTAATCGCACCCTCTTACTCAAACATTTACTAAATCTAACTAAATTTTATAATCAAATTGTCTTATCCAAATATTACTTATCTCTCCTTTTCCCTCCCCATTATTCCATTATTTCCCTTTCAACCGACTGACGCGCCCATTCTTCTAACCGTTTAAATCCCATTTTCTTCCCACCAACCCCATCACTTTTCTTTCCCATTAAAACTCCTCTGTTTCCCCTGTTTTCCTCTGTTTTCACTCCTTAACATGATCAAATTTTCCAAGAAAACCACATTTCTCCACAAAATTAATCCAAATTCATCGAAATCTTGATCATTATCAAATACCCACTTCACATTTCATCCAAAAAGCCATGAATTCACCACCAAGAAACCTGCTTTTTCTCCTAATTTTTGTTGTTCTTTCAATGCCAATAATATCAGCAACTAACATAAACTTCCACTTCTCATCATTCAACCCAAGAAACTTCACTTTTTTGGGAGATTCTTACTTGAAAAATGGAGTTGTTGGTTTAACTAGAGATGTCACAGTTCCTACAACAAGTTCTGGTTCAATCATATACAATAACCCCATTGTTTTCTTTGATTCTGAGGCTAATATTACAGCTTCTTTTTCAGCTCAATTCACTTTTGTGATCAGTAACTTGAATCCTAGTTCTTCTGGTGATGGATTGACATTCTTTTTGTCACCTGATAATGAGACTCTTGGGAGTCCAGGAGGGTACTTGGGCCTTGTTAATTCCACTGAATTGACCAAGAATCGGTTTGTCGCAATCGAGTTCGATACAAGACTTGATGCTCATTTCCAGGATCCTAATGATAACCATATTGGATTGGATATAAATAGCCTGATTTCGATACGAACAACGAGTTTGGGGCCGAAAGGTATCGATATTAGAAGTGGGGATTTGATCAATGTGTGGGTTGATTACAAGAATGAGGCAAGAGTGTTGAAGGTGTATATGGATTACTCTACTTTCAAGCCTAAAACTCCTGTTTTGGAGGTTGGGATTGATCTGTCAGAGTACTTGAAGGAGTTTATATATGTCGGGTTTTCGGGTTCTACTGAAGGGACTACTGAGCTTCACCTGATTGAGAGTTTTGGGTTTGAGACTCTTGGGTTTCTGCCTCTTAGGCCTCACTTTAGGACTCACAATGTATCTGACAGTTCTGTGGTTGTCACCCCTACTAAACTCCAGTCGAGTTCAAAGAATCATTGGAAGAGGATTGGGTTGGGTCTTGGGATCGCTGCTTCGGCCCTCGGCTGTGCTCTCCTTGTTGTGTTTGGGTGTAGTTCTGTCAAGAAAAGGAAGGAGTTGAAGAGACAGCAGAGTTTCAAGGCAGAAATGGTGACTGGGCCTAGACAGTATAGCTATAAAGAGCTGAAATCAGCAACTAAGGAGTTTCATATCAGCAGAATTCTAGGCCATGGTGCATTTGGGACAGTGTACAAGGCCGTCTTTAGTCCTGCCGGGAATGTTGCTGCTGTGAAGAGATCAAAGCATACTCATGAGGGTAAGACCGAGTTTCTTGCTGAACTGTCGATTATCGCTTGTTTGAGGCACAAGAACTTGGTCCAGCTTCAAGGTTGGTGTGTTGAGAAAGGTGAATTGTTGCTTGTGTACGACTTCATGGAGAATGGTAGCCTTGATACAGTGCTCTATCCTGACTCTCAGTGTGATAGGAATCCGCTGCCATGGCCTGAAAGATACAATATAGCAGTGGGTTTGGCGTCAGTCTTGACATACTTGCACCAAGAGTGTGAGCAGCAAGTCATACATAGAGATATCAAGACTAGCAATGTGTTGTTGGATGGGAATTTTAACCCAAAGCTCGGGGATTTCGGGCTGGCTAGGCTGATGGAGCACGACAAGAGCCCGGTTTCAACCTTGACAGCAGGAACTATGGGCTATCTTGCACCTGAGTATCTTCAATATGGGAAGGCCACTGAGAAAACTGATGTCTTCAGCTATGGAGTGGTGGTGCTTGAAGTGGCTTGCGGAAGACGGCCTATTGAGAGGGAAACTGAAGATCAGAAGATGGTTAACTTGGTAGACTGGGTTTGGGGGTTGTATTCTGAAGGAAAACTTCTAGCTGCAGCTGATAACAAGTTAAAAGGGGACTTTGATGAGGCACAAATGAAGAAGCTCCTGCTACTCGGGCTCAGCTGTTCGAATCCTGACTGCTCGGAGAGGCCTAACATGAGGAGGGTGCTGCAGATCCTCAACAATGAAGCTGATCCAGTGGTTGTGCCAACGTCGAAGCCAACTATGGTTTTCTCAAACAGCATTTCCCTCAGAATAGAGGACATTGTTTCTGATGATGAAGATATTAGCCCCGTTTCAGAAGATCTATTTCAGCTTTCAGTCTAATCAAGCTAGAACTTTACAGAGAGGTGTTAAAGTCTATAGCACTTCGGGATTCTTTTCGATATTTTAGTCTTACAGCATAGTTTTATCAAGTCTGTAACTGTAGCCACCAGAGGTTTTAGGCTAAGTTCAAGGTTTATCTTGAACTGTCGGTTTTGGTTGATCATGAAGAGTCCATGTCTGCATATGTTTAGTTTTAGCATGTTTAGTCAGTCGATACCATTGTACAGTACCTTTCCAGCAAGCTTTCAATAAAATCAATCTGTGAAGTTTCCTTTGTTAACTTGCTTCTTTTGCCATCTATGTTATTCATAGAGTATAAACACTGAATGAAGCAACTGATAAAACTGGAAAATTATGCTGTGATAAATACTTAGGTGCTCTAATATGAACATTAAGCTTTCCTCAGTTGTTTACTTGTAACCGAACAAGTCTTTATATGAAACCTTGGACATACTTGTTAATTGTTATACAACTAGATGTTCAGGAATATGAACCCTAGCTTTTAAAGGATGCAAAAATATTGCTGCAGCCAGGATTCAAACCTGGAATACTATTGCCTTAGAGAGGAATTCCTGTATTACCAAAGTGCAACTGCAACTGTATTGATAATAACTTACAAATCTACAATTAAATATCATAAAACAATGAGACAGTGATTCGACATTTCATGTTCCTTTTTTGTCACTAACCTGCATGAGAACAGAATATAATCCACAAACTCCCACTATTATTTTCATGGTATAATTGCACAGGAGTCATGTAAATTAATTCAGTACGTAGGATTTTCAAAGGGATTGAATGTCTTTGCATGGGACTATCGGAGTTTCAAGTTTGATTTCATATGTACCGTAGCATTTTTATTTCTTCCATGTTTAGAAATTTCGCAAATAAAATTATTTAGAGCCTCAAGATGATGGCTAGGTGTTTTAATTAAGAACATAGAGCTTATCAGAGAAACCGATACTTTTGAGGTTTTTATAGAGAAACTAGTTGAAAGAATGATGGGTGACATGCATCAATAATGACTTTGAGCTAGCTCATGATGCTGCATTGCATATACAAAGACAGTTCTATATTTCTATGGTGAGCCAAAAGAAACCTTAAAATGGACACAGCAAAAATACAATTAATGCTGTTAGTTTCTTAGTGTTCTAGAGATATTGTAATACTAACACAAAAAACTTGTTACACAAAGCTTTTCATAAACGAGCTTTACATCCAAAACCTCTCATTCGAATATCTTGTTACCAAACATTCTTTTGCACACATAACATGATGAACTCTTTATATGTACCAATTAGTTCACTATGTCTGCTTCAAAAGAGAGTATCCCTCGTGTGAAAATGAGATATCAAGATCATATTTCTGAACATAGCAAGCCAAATCTTGGTAGAACTCTCATCCACTCTTTTCCTTATAACTAAATACCACAAATCCTCACATGCTCTCCAACAAGAGATTTTCTTTATCTTCTGGGGTACTTTCTTAGCTCATCTTGCACTGCTTTTATGCTTTAACCGATAGAATAAGGCATAATGTAGCTAATTAGACTTGCTTTAACCGATAGACTAGGACATAATGTAGCTAATTAGACTTGCTTCAATCAACCTTAAGATCTTGCAAGACGAGCAAATATGAGTTTTGAGGGTATATATAGTGACATAGTGTGGACATCATGTATTTAACTGAGCCTTAAAGAGCTACATGTTCATAAATTTGAGCTAGGCTCAATACATCAGAATCGATATAGAGCTAGGCTTACAAAATTGTGCAAAATATCTTTCAGGATTACATGAACTACTAGTTGAGCTCTCAACCTTTACATAGTCATCAATGGGTTTGATTTCAACAACCAAATTTCGCATGTTTTCACTTGAGTACTTTCTTTTGGTCACCACCTTGGCAACTAAGTTGCATGGGTCTTGCCTTCATTTGCAAGTCGGTGGTGGAAAAGGCTGGGTGAAGCCCTCTGAGAACCATACTGATACCTACAATGAATGGGCAAATCAGCATGACTTTAAAGTTGGAGATATCATCAGTAAGTTCCATTCTTCCAAACAACCCACCATTGTTCTTTTACTTGTCAATCCAACTATTAAAGAAAAAAAGTACACTTATAGTAGACTAATAGTTGCTTATAGAGAACCAGTAATATTAACTGAAAAAAAAATGAATGTTCTGTGTCAGATAATTGTGAACTATGTAGTGACTAATCATCAAGCTCCAAGTAAGCATATCCATACATCTGACACATGTGTTAAGTCTAAAATACTATTGTACTTGCTTCATTGCTTGTTATGTTTACATAAATTTTGAACATCAATTGAATATTACAAAAAATTTGGAATCTCAATATTATGAAGTTCGGACTTTTCATTTTCCCTATAGTGTCGGATATTTTAAGACAAACATGAGTAAAGTAATTTGATTCTTCACTATAAGCTAAAAACATGCAATTTAAAAAAAAAATCACACGGGCACGCACCCGTGTCAGTGAGTAACTAGTCTCGATATGCTCTTTAGTTCAAACTTAAAGTCTGGATACATAATGCCACAACTAATGACTCTGTTGATGGTTTAAGCTTTCAAGTATCACGACAAGGACTCAGTGCTAGAAGTGGACCAAGAGAACTACGCAAAGTGCAACATCTCAAGTGCCATCAAAATGGATGACAGAAAATCATCAACAAGAAGCAACAGAGCAAGCACCACAATCGAGTTTCAAAAGGAGGGTTGCTTCTACTTCATTAGTGGCATCCCTGATAATTGCCAAGCAGGCGAGAAGATGGTCCTTTATGTCAAACCAAATGTTACTTATTTTGACTATTTTAACCCACCCATTGTTTATCGTCCAAGTGAGCTTTGCAATCATCCCTATATTGTTCCCGATGCCAATCTGTCTAAGGGTTTTGGCTGCTTCCCTGAATCCTTGTGCTTCAGCGCAACACACCGAGTGATCACTACTACTATCGTGGTTGCTCTGTTCAACATTCTGGCCATGGTGTTGGTGGTGTGATCGTAAAGAATAAGCTCGTTGTTGTAGGGGTTTGATCTAGCTAGTAGTATGGTTTAGATATGTTATTTTTGTGTCATTTTTATTGAACTTGTTCTTGGCCTGTGTTATATGTTAGCTCTAGCTAGTACTATGGTCAAGTGGCTGAGTAATTGAGTTTCTTAGATAGTTAAGGAGACATCTCGTATGGGAGATGGCTTTCGGCACCATTGTACGACTCCTCAATTCTTGTGAATGAGTAATTGATGCGTTTCAAGACATTATTTTGTAGTACAAAGTTGGAGTATATAATAGGAACTAAGAAAGGGTATATGAGTATATCTATCTGCAGGCGTTTCATGTTTGTTACAATGCAATTTGAAATTCATCACCGTGAGTTCTGATATCAAATGGCAATTGACAAATCTTATTTCCTAAGGCAAAGACATAATCAAAACATAACGAGAAGGAACATGCATGTTTAATCACATACGAGGCGAAAATGCAAATAAAGGAACTAAAACAACTCAAAAAAATTAAAATTGCTAAAATTATTGTTTGTCCACTGACTTATGTTATAATATTAAGCATACTGTTATAGGACCAATTCAACCAAAAGGTTAAGCTGATAATTGAGACCCAATCATTGGTTATACTCTAATACACCTTCTTACGCGAATGGCGCCCCTTGGACTTGACGTGTGGATGATGTAAAGTCCACCATATATTTGGTGCTTTTAATATTCCACTTATTTTGAAGGGGACTCTCAGGATTCGAGATCGAGACCTCTATGTATATCACCAACTCAACCAAGAGGTTAAGCTGATGGTTGAGGCTCAATCATTGGTTATATTCTAAGGGCCTGTTCTCCTCAACTTATTTCTACTTACTATCAGAAAAAAAAATAAGATAAGTTCAGAAGAAATAAGAAAAGTTCAGGAAAAATAAGTAAAGTTCAGAATAATAAGAAAAAATAAGTAAAGTTCAGGAAAATAAGTAGAAATAAGGAAAATAAATAAAAATAAGTAAAGTTGAGCGATCAGAACAACATGAATCAGGAAAAATAAGTAAAAATAAGTAAAGTTCAGAAAAATAAGTAAAGTTCAGAAAAATAAGTTTCAGAAATAATCAGGAAAAATAAGAAAAATTCAGATAAGAAAAGATAAGAAAAGTGACAATAAGTTGAAGAGTTCTTTTTATTCTATTTAATGGTGTTTTTATAGTTAATTAAGTGAGAGCATAAAGACTAGAAATATAGACAAGATTCGAACCTAGATCGTGAATATAACATGGGGACAACTCTACTAGCTAAGCTAGTTGAGTTCCGTTAAACTATATTATGATACGGTTGCTATATTTTTTCATTCTTTTGATAATAAAAGTGTTTTCATAGATTCATGAACATACTACAATCGAAATATTAGTACAATGAAACAAAATATACAAAATCAAACAACAATCAAATCCAATTGAACTGTGGATCCTTTTTGTCAGATCTACCATATTTTTATACCCTATATTCAATAATCAATGTTTCAATATACACCCTTTTACGAGGGGGGCCTCTTGATCCAACGCAATTTTGGAGATAAAGATATTAATATGATTTTGCAAATTATTGATAAAGAACGAAGATCCAATATAACTTTTTTAAACCAATTACCATAAGACTCTATGAAAAAACTTCAAGAACAAACCTTCCAAAATGGGAACACAAAACCCTTATAAACAAAGGGGACTTACAACTCTCAATATATAATAGACTAAAATCATTGGTGCCGAGTGACTTATTTTTTTAATCTTAAACATACTATTGTATTCTTTTTTATATTATTTTTATAGTCAAGTGAGAGCAGAAAGGCTTGAAACATAGATAAGATTCGAACCTAAATCAGAAATATAACATGCGGAAAACTCTACTAGCTAAGCTAGCTGAGTTCCTTTAAACCATGTTATGATGCGACTGCTATAGCCTTTTCATGATGATCCTCAATCGACTGAATAAGCCTCAAAATATTTTTTATGCCAAATCCACCACATCCACTCTTTTGATACACCTTGCCATCCTCTCCTTCAACCATGCAGCCAATCCTCTCTATGATCTCAAAGAAGAATGTAGGCCTATCCCCAACAGGCTCGGTAAAAGTTTGTAGGTGAACACCTTCATGATCTCTATCCATCTTAACCCCCAACTCCTCACACTCCTTCATCTGCTCCTCACTCAACACACCCTCAGCGCTCTTCCTCAAATCCTTATAGTACTTGGCAGGCGGCGGAGGCATGAACTTGAACCCGTATGATGACCTCTTCTTCAACTTCCTCAATGTTGTGAATATATCATTGGTTATCAAAGCAATATGTTGCACCAATGTTCCCTGATTGTGCTCCAATATAGTCTCTATATGGCTCCTCTTGTTGGTTCCAGCCACAGGCTCACTAATGTTCAGCAGGACTCGCTCATTATTATTGGCCACGACCACCGTCTGCTGCCCACTCCCTGTGATCCCAACCATGTCCGCAGCTGTAAACTTCACGAACTCATGGAACCCTGTTACCCTCTTCACGTACTCCAACACCGGGGCCAACTCAGGCACGTTCGCGGCCACATGGTCAATAGCCATGATCCCGAAATCTGATGATTCAGCTACTTCAACTGGAGCAAACTTTGGAAGGAAGTGATCATTTCGTCTATCAGTTGAAGGCATTGCATGGCTTATGTAGCGCAATACTACATCTCCATACAGTTGCACTTCAGCTAGGATGGCCTGATCATCACCATTTAAGCATACAGGAGGACAGACTACATTGGCTCCTGCGGCAACACATGTGTTGAAGGCTGCTTCGGCATCCTCCACCTCTATGGCCACAGCACGTAAGGCGAGGCCATGGGATGAGACGAAGGACATATAGGTGCGGTGATTAAAGCTAGGTATGGCAGCTGTGGTGGGGGAAGAAGACGATGATATAGATGGTGAGTATGGGGAAGTTATTAGGATGTTGGCATTGCCACTGCGAAGTACGTGTTAATTAATTAATTTGTCTACTCTTTTCATTTATCTCTCCCTTTACCAACAGTACGTAGGTTGCATGGACATTGTTGCCAGTAGAGAGGTCTGATTTTGCGACCAAGGGCATTCCTAGGCCGTAGGAAAAGCGAAGGCTGATGTTGGTTGCGTCGCCACCCCAAAACTCTACGTGGTGGAAACGCTTCACCTTGAACAGGTCGGACATTGGGTTTTAGGGGACGAAGTTGGAGTGGCCTTGCTTCTCCATATTTTTTTCTCTAAGTTAGGAGGGTAGAGGCAGAAGCTCATAGACGAATTGGGACAAATGTACATTTATGGTTGAGCATTGCTGCATGTCCATCTTATAGATAAGAATCATAAGATTGTCGGCGGTTCTAGACTTCTAGTCGCCTGGTTCCCTTGTAAAATATAGAAACACGTTTCAATTTCCTTTCGTTTTGGCAATTTTTGACCCTACTCAATTGATTTGGGGCTTGGCTGCGTCCACATTAAGCCCTATAAGATGGACCACTGTGTTCCCTTATAAATTAATGTTCTGTGCTAGTTTTGCCTACCACTGTATTATTGATACTACTAAGTACTAACTGGAGTATAGCATGTACAAAGGAAATCTTATTAGGAAAAACTGAATCTTGAACATGTGCTGCATTGAAGATGTACAAACCACCAACTCTGCTCCCAAAGTATCCTGAAGTCTCAGGCAAAAGGCCCTGAAAGTAACATCCGTTAGTATCAAACTGGAGATGTAAACATGTGTCATCAAGTAATCTTTCTATAGATAGAAGATTATGACTAAAAACCTTGTAGTTTGGCTTGACATACAGTTTCAAGCAACAAATTTTGAGCAACATGTAGTTTGCTCCAAAAGTAAACTACAACAGTTACTCTATTTATATTGGTTTTCTTTTTTCTATTAATTTTTCTTTATTTCTCAAGACATGTAGGGTGTGTTCAGTAATACAAGCTGTTTTGTAGCTATTAGCTGTCATAGTAGCTGTAGTTGTTATCAACTCTTAAATACTAGCGGTTAACTATTAGCTGTCAACACTAGAGTGTTCGGTACAACAACTAGCTGTTAATTGTAAAAAAATTATTGTTTGTAATTTTTCATATCTTTAACAAAAAATTTAAAAAATTATGAAATAAAAATATTTTAAACTATCATATCCCAAAATATAATACTTATTATAGGTCAATTAATATACCAAAAATAAGTTATTTATGCAACATAAAGTAAATTATCACGTATAATAAATAGTGATAATAATACAAAATATTACAAATACAAAATATTTTAATTTGTCTTATAAAATTTTTAAAAAAGTATGTAAATAAAAACTCAAAAGCTACCACTTTCCTTCAAAAGCTACAAAAAGTAGATTTGGAAAATTTCCATTTCAAAAGCTTATATCTTCCAACAGCTACATCCAAAAGCTAGTCACCAAACACTACAACTAGTGATTTGACTCATTCAAACCACCAAAAGCTACTCCAAAAGCTAGTGCCGAACACACCCGTAGCTTGGCCAAGCCATGTAGCTTAGTTGGGCTACAATGCAAAATCCCTCCAATGGTTTAAACTGGTGATATCAGCAGCTTAAAAAACCAAGCAGGGTACTTTTTTTTTACCATTGGAGTTGCTCTAAAGCACATTCTTTAATATAAGAGTCTGAGACAAAATAACATCACCAAGTAACTGAACTTCAGTTATCTTTCCATATGGCATAGCTACTTTAATCAAGTTAGTAGCAATTCTTCTATTTGTAAGTATGGTAATATCACTAGTCATGTAATCATAAGCTCCATAGTCTATTTGTGTTTAAGTTATGTAAGAAATGAGGTATTTTTATTACCATATCCAAACCTAAAAAAGTGAATATATGTACTCTATATAATTTGTTTTACTTTGTACCAAAAAAAAAATATATAAATAGATAATTTGTTTTACTACCCATTTGATGTATTTATACTCATATATGATTTGTTTTACTACCCATATGATGTATTTTACTATTCATATAATTTATTTTACTATCTTGTTATTTATAATCACATAAAATGTCTATAATATAGACAAAAAAATATTTGGCAAATAAAAAATATAGTTTGGCTTTTCAATTACTGCCTCCTTATTTTATTAAAGACGTTCTAGTTGCTTGCACAATAATTAAGAAAAAGTTAAGGATGGATAGAAAGAGGAGGAGAGAGAGACATGGGGAGATGAAAAAGTCCTATTTTTATCTCCTTATTACTCTTCTAAATAAATGGAAAATAAGGTGTTGGAAATTATAGGAGGTTCAAATGGGGAGGTAGAGCATAGAGATGACTTAAAAAAAAAAGGAGAAAGTCATATATAAAAAAATGAAACAACACCTACGACTTATATTGAGCAACGGAGAGAGTATTTATTAAAGTTGAGTGCACTTTTTATATTTTTATCTATTATAATGGAAAATATTTAGTTACCATTTACCCAGTTCCCACTACCAACACTCCAAGCCTGCAACACAAGAGACTACGTTTATCACTACTTTCAGCTCATGTATTCTAATATAGCTTATGTAACTTTATATTTTTTTGTAGAATAAAAGTTAGATAACAATGGAAATTTGGGTGATAGGGAGGGTTGTGGCTCGATAAGCCCCCCTTAAATCCGCCCCCGGCTCTATACTATGGTAAAGTGGCTTAGTAATTGGTTCACTCGGATAAGTAAGGAAGGGAGGGGCCAAAGGGGGTCGCGAGAATCTAACCCAAGACATGTCGTATGGAAAGATGGGTTTCAACACCATTGTACGGCCCCTCGATTCTTGCGGATGAGTAATTGATGTGTTGCAAGACTTAATCTGTAGTACAAAGTGGCAGTATATAATAGGAACTAAGAAAGGGTATATCTATTTCATGTTTGTTATAATGCAATTTGAAATCCGTCACCGTGAGTTCTCATATCAAATAGCAATAGCAATTTGAAAGGGTATATCAAAGGGTATATCTCCTAAGGCAAAGAAATAATCAAACAATAACGAGAAAGAACATGCATGTCTAATCACATACGAGGCGAGAATGTTTGCTTGTTGACGAGCCAAATCCCGATATTATAACTTATCCTTTTTTTAGCTAACAACATACTCTTACATTGTATTCTTAGTGTATGTAGCATAGAGCATATCAAAATACTGATTTCATCCAACAACTATGCTAAATAGAAAGATGTTTTTTCAAATCGAAACAATTGTGTACTACGTTACGTCGATTTTTTGTCAATTCGTACTCTTCTATGCGGTGAAATAGGAGAGGGTCAGAGGGGCCGTTCATTCAAATCAAATTCCAACGACAACGCCCATACACCTAACGGAAATTTATTTACAAAACTTCATTGACCACGTTATTGTTCTTCTGCACTCCCTGATATTTCTCACAAAACTTAGTCTATCATTTGTCAAGGACATGGATATTGCACGTTAACAGGAACAGAATAATGTGGCGACTGGCGAACGTGTTCTATCCAAACAGAAAATACAGGGAAAAAAAAAATCTTCATAACAATATTCTTTGACTGGAGTATTGCACGTTCAAACATCCCTATAAATCTACCATATTCTCCCCACATTCCCTCCACTTCGTTTACTTTTGACCACAACCCATGAAAATATAACTAACCTTAACCGCCACTTCTTAGACTCTATATAGGTTGCAAAGCTCCAGTAACACTACATTTGTCGCTTTTATTTTTCCTTACTACTACTGCTCTCAGAAAGTTCTGCATAACACATTAAGTGGAAAACAAACACAAAATGGCCTCATTTTTAGCAACAACCAAAGCTTGCAAATATGCACTCATTTACACCATCCTCTTCATCACCTTGGCCACTATGCATGTCTCCTGCTTTCAGTACGAAGTTGGAGGTGAGAAGAGTAAGGGATGGATGGAACCTGACGGTAGCGAGGCCGAGACTTATAATGAATGGGCACAGCAAAACAGGTTTCACATTGGAGATAGCATTCGTAAGTTCAAACACATTCAACTCTGAAATCCTTTGATTTTCTACTGTGTTTCGGCTGTTTTGTATTGTTACATATGTTTTGCTTGTTTGCTGTATTGATAGATTTCAAGTACACCAAGGACTCAGTGCTGCAAGTTGAGAGAAAGGACTATGCAACATGCAATGTGACTGCCCCTCTGTCGAAGTTCGACGATGGAAACACGGTGTTCAAGTTTGATGACTCAGGTTTCTTCTACTTCATCAGTGGGGAGCCTGGCCACTGTCAATCGGGTCAGAAAATGATCGTCAGGGTCATGGTGCAATCTGGCAGTCACGAAAGCCCGGGCCCTGCAACATCAGCTGATGGACCCAGTGGGGCCGGCGATGGAGCCGCTGCAGCACCATGGGGTTCTGCCTCTACCAACTCCACAGACCTGCTGTCTGTCACATCTTATTTCCTGACTTTATTCATCGGTGTGGTGGTCGTTCTTTATCTGTTCATGGATTAGGGATGTCATTTAGTATATCAGTTTGTTTCTTTTTTGCTTAGTATCTAATATTCAGGTTATTCATGTTGCGCTAGTAGCTGTTAGGAACATTTGTTTTCGACTGGTACCATTGTACTTTGGTCAAGATTTACTTGCTGTTAGGAACATTGGTTACCTACCACTTTGTTTATGGTGGTTATTGCACTTTCTTGAGAAATCAGATGGCTTTCAGTATGATGCAAGGACTTGCTAAGAGATTTATCTGCAGATACCGAACTTCTACATTAACATGATACTTATGCTACTAAAATCTTGGAAGTTATTATCGCAGAGATCCATTGTCACATCTGTTTGCCATGTAATTCAACAGAAACTATGATGCATATGTAGTATTTTAAAGAAAGCATCAGTTGCACAAAATGTCCTTCCATTATAAAAAAAAAAAAAAGAGAATGATACTTATGCTACTAAAATCTTGGAAGTTATAATCGCAGAGATCCATTGTCACATCTTATTGCCATGTAATTCAACAGAAACTATGATGCATATGTAGTATTTTAAAGTAAGCATCAGTTGCGCAAAATTTCCTTCCATTATAAAAAAAAGAGGTATTACAACTGTGCCAACTGCCACAAAATGATATTCTCGTGTATAAGATATAAGAATCCTAGAAAATTATTGAAAAATAATTTCTGGGGGAAGGGGCCTATGAGCTACAAGAACTAGTTACTTTCGTGTCTTTATTTGAATCAGAATGAGAAGCATACAAAAATTTATCAAATATACTCTGAGTTGATGCACTCTTCTGGACGCCTTTCTTCAATTTGGCCATTCTGCCAATGTCAGAGGATGGGCTTAACTTTGCAGTTTGCCCAGCCAATTGTCCTGAATCTTGATCCTCTGTTTCACCATTGCAATCTACTGATTTGGTCTTACAATTGATTCCCACAGCTTCTGCCTGCTCTGCGAACAAGACTTTTGAAATCGGGGAGCGGCAAATATCTAAATAAGTTTCATAACCAGCAGCGCAGGTTTTTCCTCCTTCCAATAACTTCGATAAAGGATGCAATACCGATATAGAATCATTACTAGTTTCTAATCTTTCTTTCAAGGCAAGAAAGTCTTCAACCAAATCTGCCCTGCTGAACTGAACAAATACCGCAGTCTCGTCCAAGTTATAGATGCAAGTAACCGAGTGCATTCCAAACACTTTACATATGCATTGTCTTATCTCGCTTGCCTTGAGTTTTGCGGGGAATCCCCAGATCAGAACGATGTTAGGGTGCAAAATGTTCTGAAACCTCCTTTTGCTAGAACTGACGAGAGGTAGTTCAGCAATATCACCAGTACATAGATTGATCACATCACCACTATTCCAACTTAGATAAACGAGATTCGCATATTTTTGAAGCTTCTCACTGCTACATGGGCTATCGGTAGAGAAATCAACACCAAGATGACTGCAAGATTGTGCAAAGACACACCCGGTCATGAATGCATCATAGCCAGCTTCATGCCTGGCCCCAGAGTTCCAGTTGGAGGACCTGCACGATCTCTTTCCAATCAGTTGATATTATGAATTGAAGAAGCAGTTTCAAAACCAGTTCTTAGAAGGAATGTGACTGTCTATATGTCAGTTTATATATACACACAAACGAGGTGAACAAATGTACTTCTGCTAAATCACCAACCCCACATGAGAAGGCTCAAAGACAGATCCTATGGAAGTTATATATATTCACTGAGATTTACCAAGGCGTACTCCATTGACTAGCAAGTGAGTCCATTAGCATACCTCATGTCATCCACCTGGACCTCCACCTTCACACATGGTTGTACGTCCAAACCAGAAGACCCTCTGGAAGCTATCTCAGGACACAATATAGAAAATGCTGAAGCCAACGAAGTGCTCGCTTTCTTCATAAGTTGTTGAAGGCTATTGTCTGCATTTAATAGTATTTTTGTGTCAACAATCTGAGGAAAAGACTTGTGAATGTTTGACACAAACTCCTCAACAGTTGATGGAAGAGGTCCAAAGAACTTTTGGTACATGTGAGCCATATCTGCACAATCATTAAAATGCATCAGATCTTTAGATGACAAGAAAACAAAATAACAAGGCCTTTAAGAAAAAAACAGAAAAGACATACCCAAGAAGCAGTTGTGACCTACAATTAACTTGTTTTCAGCAGACAGGACGTCAATAACATGCCGAAATCCCACAGCTGCTTCCACTTTTTTCCTAGCTTGTTGGTGAAGCCCATCCTTCACCTCCTTCTGCACAAGTATACAGAAGGACCAATCATATATGTGAAAACCTTTAAACGAAATATGCTATCATATAATACATTGATATCAGTAGTATTGATATAACAATGATATCAGTATTTCATTACCATCTACGTGTTCTCTGCCGAAGAGTAGATAAACCAACAATCTCATTAAGTAAGTAACATAGGAATAAAAGGTACTTTGTCTTGAACCCTAAAAAAGCAATGTCAAGCCATAAAAGTTAAGCTGAATACAGTGTAAGAAATTTAGCTCACCATTAGTTTCATCCTGTCATCGTCAGACTCTACATACACAACAATTTTCTGGAAAATGGAATCTTCGTCGTAAGCACGGACAAAAACAAGATCTTTAAAATGCTTCCTTGTCACCTGCAAAATTGCAGCACATAAACAAAATTAATTTAGAAAAGAAACAATAACGTAAACAGATATAGAGCGTAGCGGAAGATTGACAGTCTGAAGGGAAACATCAGATGTTCCAATTTCCTTATAAGGAAGTTCATAATATGTTCCTATAAGCCAGGTTGTCACCACGAATAATGGGGGGATGGACCTATTGTACACATCAAGAGCCCAAACGTCCAAGCCATAATTAAGACCTAAAACAGCAGGTCTCATCAAAGATTCAAAGGTGATTCCCCATCAAGTTGTTAGCCCACTAAATATTAAAGGTCAACTTCACCTTAATCAGACACCATATTAAGCAGAAAACCCCTAGAGTCCTAGAGGAGACCAGCAAACCTATCTAAAAACTGAAGTAACAGGAGATGAACAAATCAGAACATCGACCAGATTCCAAATATTACCAATTCAATCAACTTCAGCTGATGAGAAGTGAAACCACTCAATTTGAGAGCAGGACGCATACTGAAAAATATGGTTTCAAATTGTTGTATGGAGTTAGCAGCATTTCCAAGCAATTGAATCTCAGCACTTCTGTTCTGAAGCAAACTTTCATGCCATCCAGTGAGTTGAATTTTCATTCTCTCAGAGAATAAAATATCAGCTACATTGACAAGTGGTACATCCCTAACTTCCTCTTCATGGCACCGTTTCCCGTCATATACTGAATTCAAGCGACTCAAAGCTGCATCTTCCTGTCCTCTGGATAAATAAGACACTCCTGAGATTACCCAAAGTGTAAATTCTCAAACAAAAAAAAAAAGGAATGCAGTGATAGTATGCATGACCATAATTCTGATGAATTCATGTAATCTTAATTTTCTATTGTGTCTAAAGTCTCAATCATAATCACTGGTGACACTACCATCCAAAGTTGATATTATATACTTTAATATGATATCTTAAAATCAAATAGAAGTTGCAAAAAGGTGTACCATACCTTCACGTATGCAGGCATTGAAATCGAATTGATAGTTTGCCAGGAAGTCAATTGAACTTGTTTGGCAAAGAAACTCATAAGATGGTCCATCAGCAGGAAGCTCTTGACGCGGAAAGATATAAAAGTTGTGCCTGGCAATGAGCCAACCATAGCACTATAAGATAATCTATGGTGCTTTCCAATTGCTTGGAAAAGAAAAAGATCTAGTATCATAAAGTAGTATCATTAGACATTGCTTCTGCCATATGCACTTACTTTACCTATTCTCTAACATTCTTTTTATGTCGCAAAATGTCCAGCCTTTTCTTATATAGGTTTAAACATCCAACCTTTTACAACAAACGCCCCAAAGCTTACACCTTACACCTAATTTATTAAACAAAGAAATTGTGACTAGAAACGTATAGCAGATTAGCAGTTATCTCGTGTAGTGAGACTTGAAGTACTGGAGTAGATTATGTAAAATGGTAAAATGTTGGATCATAATCCCACAACTAGAGGCCTACTGGGATTCCTACTGTAGCAGGTTTTCTACTGTGTTGCTAACATGATACTAACTCTATCATTAACCAACAATGGAACCAATAATCGAGCATATCCTCCACTTCTGCACTATCTATATAAATTCTGTTTTCTTATATATCGCCTACACAATACTAACTCTATCACCAACTAACCACTGAATCCATCTTCATTTCCACATTAACTATACATTAACCAACAATTGAGCGCATTCTACACTTCTACACTGACTATTCATTAACCAACAATCGAGTGCATCCTTCATTTCTATAGCTATTCGTTATGCAACAACCGAGCGCATCCTACATTTCTACACTAACTATACATTAACCTACAATCGAGCACATCCTTCATTTGTACCATAACTATTCATCAGCAGACAATTGAGCGCATCCAACATTTTCACACTGATTATATCATCAACATGAAACTAACTCCACATCAACCAGCAATATATTCTTATTTCTCTCGGCTACACGATACGAACAAACACTTGGGCAAGACAGTCTAACCACAAGTCATTGTCACACAAATAAGCTTTCAAGACTATATAATAAACTTTTAAGTTAAAAAAAAAAATGATACTTTTTTCTCAAAAGCTCACACATTTATCTTAAAAGCTCGCAAATTTATCTTAAAAGCTCAAACTTTATCTTAAAAGCTCACATTTTTATCTTAAAGGCCACATTCTAATCTTAAAAGCTCACACATTTAAGTCAAGCGGTGACGGGTTTAGAGAAAGTCTTGGAAAAGACCGTCTACTTTTATTTAAGACATGCTGACCCAATAAAGGCATATAAATCAACAACTCAATTTGGGCACTTTTAACGGTCTTTTCTAATAAGTTGTGACGAGTTTAAGGCCGGATTAAAATTAGACGGTCTCATACAAGACTTCCAGCTGATCAAATTAAAACAATAACAATAAAAAAGGGAATTAAGGAAATTACGGATGGGCAACAAAGGAGTGCTTAAGTGGGTCCCAGCGGAAGGGGCAAACGCCGAACTGAACAACGGCGAACTTCTCAGCAGAGTCCTTGACTTTAAGGTACCGGATATCGGACCGGTCGAATTCGAAGGATTCGCGCCACGGGGAACTCGTAATGCCGGTCATTTCGAGGTCGATGGCGACGAAGTCCGCGGAATTGAGGTGGGTTTTGAGGTGGGTTAGAGTTTCTTGGAAGTTGGATTTCGTCACGTTTTTTAAGGAGAATGATGAAGATGGTGTTGTCAGGGTTCGAACCTGGGTCCATGAGAAGGAAGTGAGTCTGCTCAGTTTCTTCATTGTGGGAGAAGATGGTGTGTGCTCTGCTAGGCTCCTAGTGAACCGTTTTTGAAGGAGGGAGAAGGGGATAGTTGCGAGCTGAACTGAATGGAACTGAATAAAGCTCGACTCAAGTAGGTGGATAAAGCTCGAGTTGGACGGAACTTATTAAGTGAATAAAAGCTCGACTCGAGTGGATATAGCTCGACTTGGACTGAATTTAAGTGAATAAAGCTCACAAATTGAATTGAACTAAACTGAACTTATTAGAAATGAACCGAATTGAATTTGCTAGAAGTTTCTTCTTGCTCTGCTCTCACTTAACCATTTTTGAAGGGAAGGGATGGTTATAGTTGAGCTGAAGTGAAGTGAACAAAGCTCCACTCGAGTGGATGAAGTTGGAGTTGGACTGAACTTAAGTGGATCATGAACTAAACGTATTAAAAATGAAAGTGAATTGAATTTATTAGAACTGAACTGGACTAATTAGAAGTTATTGAAAAAGTTTGATAAGCTTTATTGAGAGCTAAACTAAACACTTCAGTTAACCACTTTAAATTTGTCTTTGAAGTTAGATTGTGGTGATTATGAGCTGAGCCGGCTCGTGAGAAACTCGAGCTCGGCGTGGTTAAAGGTCGACTTGAGTTCGAGCTCGGCTTGAGTCATTAACAAGCCAAGTCGAGCGCCTTGAGTTTAAAAGATATTTGAATATCATACACCTTTATTAAACAAAAGGTTAATAATTGATCTTTCTTTTTCTTATTCTATCAATGTTTTAACGAATTCAACATGGATTTTAATTGACATGAAGATAATTGACTTTTCAAACGATAAATATATTATAAAATTAACAAAAAAGACGAAAACCACAAGTTTATATAAGTTGCACTGAGCTCGTGTTCGGCTCGGGCTCGAGTTTATGCTCCTAAATTGTAACCTTAAGCAAAAGCTTGAAATTCTAAAGCTCAATCTCGAATCTTTCAAAAAAAAAAAAAAGCCAATCGGAGGAAAACCAAAGTCGTGCTTAGCTCGGCTCGGCTCCTTATCACCCCTAGCAAATTAGTTAGATGGTCTTATACAAACTTTTCCTACCTAAAATAAAGTTGAAAAAAGGGATTTTCTCTAAAATGCCCCTGTGGTATAGCAAAAAAGTCATAATGTCCCTGTGTTTTTTCAAAAAAGCCAGAATGCCCCTGAGGTCGAAATTTCGACCTAAAATGCCCTTAATGAGCATTTCCGTTTGTTTTCTGTTTGGGTTCCGTTAGATGTGTTATTTACAAACGGAAATGCTCATTTCAGGGGCATTCTGACTTTCTTGAAAAAACACAGGGGCATTCTGACTTTTTTGCTATACCACAGGGGCATTTTAGAGAAAATCCCTTGAAAAAATGCCATAAATGGAAAGTTTAAAGATCCTGAAGTAGGCAACGTTGGTTGCTTCCCCTCCAATAAACACAACCAACATTTCCATTCATACATTCATATTCATATTCATATTCATATTCTTCATTTCTTTGTACCATTTTTCATACGATCATACTTACAAAAACCAACAATGATGAAGGACATAAGCAGGGTGATCAATGGCGCAACATTAGTAGCCAAAGAACTCGCAAAACGCTCCATTGCCGCACCGTCGGAAAGACCATTATCATCATCCCAAGACATCATTAACTCCCTGCTCAAAACTACCACCAATGCTCTTGGCCTTACCAAGGGAAAAACCCACCATTTCCAACCGAAAAAACAAGAGGTTTCGGACCCGGGACCGCAGCATTCTGTTGTTTACTTCAATGCAGCTGAGGAGCACCCAACAGTTCCGGAAGAGGATTTGTCATCGTCGTCTTCTTCATCGTCTGAGGAGGAGGGTGGGAGTGTGGGTGTGGGGAGGGTGGAGGAGGTGGTGGTGGTGGTGGGTGTGGAGGGAGATGGAGGTGGAGGTGGGGTTGTTGGAAGTGGGACCGAGAGCGAAACGGGTGGCGGGGCGGGGGCGGGGGAGGGGGTGCCGGTGAAGAGGAGGAAGGCGAGGGAGCGGAAGGTGCCGTCCACGCGCTTCTCTAGGGCTTTTGGGTGGGTGTTATGAAGTTGTTATGTTTTGTTATATTGCTTTATTTATGAAATTGCTAGTGTTTGATAGGAATCTATACCATGCTCGCGGGAGCTTCTTGTACCTTTTGTAATTTTTCTTTCTTGTACCTTTTCTGAGAAGGTATGAGGAAACACCAAAAGGTAGAAGTATCTAGAGTGGGAGCACATGCTCCTGGGAGCACCTAATAATCTGTCCATGTTTGATAATTGTGTTTTGTTTGGGTTGGTGGTGTTAGGGGTTTCTTATAGGTTGAGCTTAGAATGCTTGAGCCGAGCTGAATTGAGCTGAATTGAATTGGTCTTTTGATTTGGTTATGTTTGGCTCTTACACAAGTACTTGGGTGAGACAGAGACGTATGAGCTTTCAAGATAAAGAATCGAGATTGTAAGATAAAAATATGATCTTTAAAATATTGGTGTGAATACCGTAGTATTTTAAAACTTCAAAAGCTCACATTTTTATCTTAGAAGCTCACCTATTTACGATAATTTATGCTCAGACGGTCTAAACCAAGTAAACCCTTGTTCCCTCATTGCTATAGTGCTTTATTGTTTTATTGCCGGTTTTTGTTCATTGTGTTCTGTTTTCATTTTGGGTTGGGGGAAGTGGTTTAGTTTAGAGATTTCTATTGGTTGAGCTTAGTGTTCTTGAGGTGAGCTGAATTGAGCTAATTTGAACTCAATGGAACTCGATCAACTTCTGTTGTTGGTAGAAATGAAAGCTGTTATGGTTGTAGTGCTCTATTGAATATATTTTTAGTCTTTATCGTTGTTTCTTTTATTTTGTTGGTGGTTATTACAGTTGTTAAGCTTTGAAATTTAATTGATTGAGCTCCATGGTCTTGAGCTGAGGTTAAATGAACCAATTTGAATCAAAAGCGAACGAGTTTTTGTTGCTGGGTTGAAGTGAAAGCGAAAGGACATTTGTTCTTCACTAGGGCTTTGGGTTGGTCTTTATTAGTTTATTGCATCTTTTTTTTTTAACTTGATCTTATATTTGTTGTGTTTTCTTGTCATCATTATTTTGGTTATATAGGAGCAGCTAGGAGTGGGGGAATATGAGGATTTGGACCTGAGATAACCTCGACTATGTTGCACTCAGCAAGTGGGGCAACCTTGCTAACATTGTTGTCGTGCTTTGTTAATTATCGTACTAGTCTTTAATGCTTTTTTTTTTGTTGCTGGTGGTTGTTAAAGTTGTGAAGTTTAGAGATTTCAATGATTGAGCTCAATGCTCTTCAGCCGAGTTGAATTGAACTGAACTAAATGAAATTTGAGCTGAGGCTTTGATCCTGGGTTGAAATGATTGTGAAAGGACCCTTTGTGAAGTTACTGACTACTTAAAATGGCAATTCGGGTGGTTTTGTAAGTGCGTACCATCTCGCAATTTGCCAATGTGGAGATGGATAGTAGTTAGATGTGTGGATACAATGTTGTGCATGTAATGAGTAAAGGCCAGTGCTGCCTATATCCCTACTTTCATTTTGTAAGAGTAAGAACCTGGCATAGTGAAAGGACTTTGGGACGCTTGTTTAGATTAAATTTTAGTTTCATATTGCTGTTTTCTACCCAAGTTTGGGCTAACAAGCTGGCAGGGCAGTTCTTACTTGTATGTCCAGCTGATGTGCGCGCTTCTTAGATATATGTACTTTGGCCAAGTTGCCCCCGAACATCTGAGATTGTGATATAGATGTCCGTTGAGAAAGTATCTTTTTCACTAGTCGGTGTTATCTGCTGTCATGTTCAAAAGTCTTTATTGTTGTTTGGTTGAACATTGTATGATTTATAAGCACACACTTAAGCAGAAAAAGTTCTGGCTAAAACACCACTTATGCTACAAAATCTCTCACTGTTTCTCGTTCGTTTCATGTTGCAAATATCTTTTGGTATTCACAATAAAATTCATCAAATTTTTTAGAGGTTTGATACGATCAAATGTAAGTCTTTAAGCTTTGACATATTCCCTTTGGCTCTGTAGGTTTGCTAGCCTAGGAGCTGGTCTTGCATGGGGAACCGTCCAGGAATCAGCCAAGAGGATGATCTTTGGCAGTCCTCCGTCACAGGACAAGCAGTCTATATATTCTCCATTTTTGTCTGAGAAAAATGTAGAGCGCTTGGCTCTTGCACTTTGCAGAATGCGTGGGGCAGCATTGAAAATAGGACAGATGTTGAGTATACAAGATGAGTCTCTTGTACCTGCTCCGGTATATCTTCCTATTATTTCTCAAGCCTCTTTTGATACCTAGCTTTATGTCTTTTAAAACTTCCACCTGTAGGGCCGTCAAGGGCTTGAATCTCACACTAGTGCATGTTTCTCCCCTTGGATCCTTTTCTTAGTGATTGAGTGTAATTTATCAAAAGTGCTTTGGGTCTTATGGCCTTTATTGTTACAGAAGAGTGCTTGGTGGTTGCCTTTGTTGGAGGTTTATAAGCTTCTACTAGGGCTTTGTCGTATGAATGCTTCAGGAAACGTTACCTGTCCTCTTTCTTTTTCATCACTATATTTTCTTCTTTAATGTCAAAAGGTTTTAATTATGCTGTCTTAGTAGTGTAATAATTTCTTCATTTTCCTCACTTTATTTGTGTTATTTACGTTATTGCATTACATATCTCAAGCGTTTTGAGCAACGGTTTCTCAGTGCAACGTGAAGTATCCAAGTCAAGATTGTTATATTACTTGAGAAATAGAATATCTGAGTTCGTAATTTTTGTACTTGGAATAGTCAGCTCTTTATGAAAAGTAATTATCAATAGTTACCAGTGAAATTCTGATGTTATTTATCAATTCCTTCTATTGCTAGCTCTTGGCTGCTTTAGATATTGTCCGTCAAGGTGCAGATGTGATGCCAAGGAGCCAAATTAATAAAGTCTTGGATGCTGAACTAGGTTCTGATTGGTCATCGAAGTTGAACAGTTTTAATTATGAACCAATGGCAGCTGCAAGTATAGGCCAGGTATTCATCTACTTATGTTGTATTCTTATGCAATGTCTTGCAAACTTGCCTCTATCCCATATTTCGAGTTCATTATGTTGGATTGAAGAGCACATCTGGCTTGTGGTATTCCTTTATGTTTCACATTGTTTCTGACAGGGAAGAAGGTACTGTTAACTTAGTGGCAGAGAGCTATGATTTGTCTTCAATCTTATAAATAAATAGTAATTGTCTCTGGAAAAAGTTGTTTCTGCCAGTTTCAGCGATCATGGCTGCTGATAAGTTTTCTCTGGAAAAGGGATCTATATTAACCATTGCACAATTTTGCTTCTTTTTCTGTGAAGGTATAGGACAATCAGTTACACACTTACACTTTCAGGTTATGGGTAAAGGGGATTCAACACCTTTGTTATTACAGTTGTACGAGCCTCTTTGCAATTATAGGAGTGATGCTGCGTACGTTTTACCCCCTATTCTACCCTTGGCGTGAAACTCTTAAGAGGCGTTGGGGTAATATATTGTACGCAAGAGATCCAGTTTATCTTGTGGTGGATGGTTGTTGGAGTTTGATTGGGTACTATTAGTCCACCTTAGGCCTTGGGGAACAGATCTACTGTTTGAGTTGGCCTGTTATAAACTAGGATGGCAATCCTCGGTGGAGAGGCTCAGTGGTTTTTGTAACTACGTGCTGATGAGGCCTTTCGGTGTCGGCTTAGCAAGTAAAGTAGAACGCCTTAGTGAAACTATGCGTTGTCTAGGAAGGGATGATTAGGATTAAAAACTTTTTGAAATCTTTAGACTGGAGTTCTTTTGAAATAATAGGGTATTTAACTTTAGTGTAGATTATAGACATATGCGGTGGAGTTGCGATATTTTCTTAGAGTTCTAGACTTCTAGTGATGATTGCCACATAGGTGTTTAGTGAGTCGGCTATTAGTTAAGCATATATACTAGCATATGCTAGGCTTCCTTGTGTTGTCATTGCATTTTTTTTTTCTTTGTAGAAGGATTAAGGATTCTTTATGGTTGAAGACTTGAAGGTCTTGTATCTCAGGAAGGGGCGCGAGGACTTGAGAGTGTAACACTGCCCAGAGCCCCAGAAATAGTGAAGGCACTCTCAGTATGCAAATTGAGACCATTTTTACCCTCAAATAGGTCCAGAAAAAGCAAGGGAGTCCCTGGCAGAGATTAACTAGATTAAGTGATGCAACAGAAGGTACTTTTTCTTTTTTCTTCAGGCGATTTTCGGGTAAAGAGTGGTAGGCTGAACTTTTTCATCAGCAATCTGGTCAAATGTCAAATGTCAATAGTCAAGAATTATTTGTTTTGGACTTATACTATAGTTGTAAAGTAAGGATACATCACTCCCTCCTTCAGACCACCACGCCATAGGTAGGAGCCTTGTGAGATGGGGCAGTAGATGGTGCTATACCAGGATGCTTATCTTATTTGTTTAGTTGAATGAGTAGGTTGGGAACACCAAATGGCTGTTTTCTGTCTTGCTCTTCATTCATGAGATACGAGGGTTGTCTAGGATTTTTATGAGGGACTCTGTTGTAAAACTTTAAGGTTACCTTAGCATAAGAATTGCTCTGTCTTGCTCTTCTCAACCTAGCTCGGTAGTGTCTTAATATTGCACTTTTGTTGATAAGAAATTAGATATTCAAAGGGGGACTGGGCCAACATCATTAGATCATCTAGCTCATCTATTGAACCATCTAGCCCGTTGGTTTTACTGATGTACTAATTAATAAACAATGGGAAAAACCTCATAATCATGAGCTCAGGTGTTTGGATAGTATAACAGCCTTATCCCCAAACAAACAAAAGGGCACAATGATTCATGATGGTAGTAATGTAGCTGTTGGACCTGATCGTACAAGGCCTCAAAGACTAGAACTTCAAAGCCTAATGTGAAAAATCTTTGCTGTTTAAAAGCCAAAGATTCCTTTGCTTTCACTCCCATCCCCTATCTTTCCCAGCTTCTCCATCTCAACTATTCCCTTTTCCCTTCTTTCATGTCTATCAAGACGAAATAATGGCATTCCCATATGCTACAATTATGCACCAATATACCCTTAGAGCATTCTTTGTCACTTTCAGAATACTTCACGGAAAATCAAAAATCGACCCGGTTTTTGTGGACTATAACCCATGAAAAAACCTCGTTTTGGCCCCGAAACGGAACTGGACGAAAATCGGCACGAGGCATCCTAGACACATATATTTGGGAATGGAACAAAAAAATTGGCAAAAAGTAGCCTAGGCATAGCCCAAACCATCGGTTTTGTCCATTATGCACATGCTCGAATTGAGCGATAAACACACCTTAAATCTATCAAGACGAAAGAATGACATTGCCATATGCTACAATTATGCTCCAATATACCCTAGGAGCATGTTTGGTCACTTTCAGAACATTTCCCGAAAAATAAAAAATCGACCTAAAAAGTAGGTTTTTGTGGATTATAACCCACGAAAAAACCTTGTTTCGGCCCCGAAATGGAAATGGACGAAAATTGGCAGATCGCATCCTAGACACATATAATGGTAAATGAAACAAGGAAATTGGCAAAAATTAGCCGAGGCATAGCCTGAACCATCGGTTTTGTCCATTATGCACTGCTCGAATTGAGCGATAAAAACACCGTAAACCTATCAAGACCAAGAAATGACATTGCCATTTGCTACAATTATGCTCCAATATGCTCTAGGGCAAGCTTGGTCACTTTGAGTATATTTCCCGGAAAATAAAAAATCGACCAAAAAAGCCGGTTTTTGTGGACTATAACCCACGAAAAAACCTCGTTTCGGCCCAAAATGGAATTGAACGAAAATTGGCGGGGGGCGTCCTAGACACATATAATGGTAAATGGAACAAGAAAATTGGCAAAAAGTAACTTAGGCAAAGCGCAAACCTTCGGTTTTGTCCATTATGCACATGATCTAATTGAACGACAAACACACCGTAAATCTATCAAGACGAAAGAATGACATTGTCATATGCTACAATTATGTTCTAATATACCCTAGGAGCATGCTTGGTCACTTTGAGAATATTTTCCGGAAAATCAAATTCGACCAAAAAGCCATTTTTTGTGGATTACAACCCACGAAAAAAACCTCGTTTCGGCTCCAAAATGGAAATGGACGTAAATTAGCATATCGCATCCTAGACACATATAATGGTGAATGGAACAAGGAAATTGGCAAAAAGTAGTTTATACATTATGCACATGCTCGAATTGAGCGATAAACACACCGTAAACCTATCCAGACGAAAGAATGACATTGCCATATCCTATAATTATGCTCCGATATACCTTTGGAGCATGCATGGCCACTTTCGGAATATTTTCCGGAAAATCCAAAATCGACTCACAAGGCCGGTTTTTTGTGAACTAACCCACGAAAAAACCTCATTTCTGCCCCAAAATGGAATTGGACGAAAATTAGCGGGAGGATTTTAGACACATATAATGGTGAATGGAACAAAAAAATTGGCAATAAGTAGCTTAAATATAGCCCAAACCATCGGTTTTGTTTATTATGCACATGCTCGAATTGAGCGATAAACACACCGTAAATCTATCAAGACGAAGGAATGACATTGCCATATGCTACAATTATGTTCTAATATACTTAAGGAGCATGATTGATCCTTTTTAGAACATTTTCCGGAGAATAAGTAGCTTAAACATAGCCCAAACCATCGGTTTTGTTTATTATGCACATGCTCGAATTGAGCGATAAACACACCGTAAATCTATCAAGACGAAGGAATGACATTGCCATATGCTACAATTATGTTCTAATATACTTAAGGAGCAATGGAGCATGATTGATCCTTTTTAGAACATTTTCAGGAAAATAAAAAATCGACCCAAAAAGTTGGTTTTTGTGGACTATAACCTACACAAAAACCTCGTTTTGCCCCAAAATGGAATTGGACAATAATTGGTAGGAGGAATGCTAGACACATATAATGGTGAATGGAGCAAGAAAATTGGCAATAAGTAGCCTCGACATAGCCCAAATCATCGGTTTCGTCCATAATGCACATGCTCGAATCGAGCGGGAAACACACTGTAAATCTATCAAGACGAAGGAATGACATTGTTATATGCTACAATTATGCTCCAATATACCCTAGAAACATGTTTGGTAAATTTTGGGACATTCCGGATCCGTCGAAAATTGGCCGAACCTTAGCTAGAGGCCGTCTCCTAGGCCACTAAATCAGTTAAACCTCGTTTGAAGACAAGCGTGCATGCCGTAAAAGAGCACCCAATAGTGCATTCTGAGACAGCGAACTAGAGGGTGATAAATTTATTCTTCTTTCACTTCAAGAAGATTGATTTACTTGTAAGAATGTAGAAACTTTCCATTTTGTGGCTGACCCTTCTAAAACAGTATTTAGCAACTTTCTGAAGCTTATCTTTCCTTTGAGGGAGGGGATTCATACCTGTTTGTTATTTGCCCTCTTTCTTATATGTATGTATGAGCCTATGAGGTATTACCTTCACTTTTCAACTGTCCATCGGGTGGTTAAATAGCTCATTGATATGACCTTTTTACCTCAGCGTGGATACATAGTCATTCGCAGACCCAAGTAGTGACTAACACAGCTCATGCCATTTCTTGGTCAAATACTCTAGTCTTTTTGTCGAGATCTTTCCTTGTCATGACACCCAGGCCATCCCTATGCAACGTATGCCTGTGTGGGTGTTACATGCCTAGATTGATGTTTCTAGCACTTGGGGGAAAGTTTGAGGATGGACTAGAGTCTGTATGGACTTGGAGGAAGAAAGTTTTTTTTGTACTTTGTTGCATGTTTCCCATGACCACATATTGTGTTGCTTTTACTGTACTTTGTGTGAATTGGGATCCTTTCTTGTGACTTGTGTGGTGTTGTGATGGTGTACTGTGCATGATTTGTCCAGAAAGTTGTATGAATAGTTTGTTCCTGATCTTCCTTTTGTTTGATAATTTATTTGTTAAGTGAAGTCCTTTATACTGAAGAGGTTAAAAATCTCAGAAATTTGATGCAATGTATAGGTACACGAAGCTGTTATCCGTGATGGTATGCATGTTGCGGTGAAGATTCAATACCCGGGAGTAGCAGATAGCATTGAGAGTGACATTGAGAATTTGAAATTGTTGGACAGTAGACTTGGCCTCATCCCCGAGGGACTTTACCTCGATCGTGTTGTGGAGGTAAAAGATATCTGTTGATGTTTCTTTTGATTGTTTTACTTCTAGATTTCAGTAAGGAATAACGATAAATCACATAAAGTGTTATGGGCATGCACCCCCCCCCCCCCCCTCCAATGAGTCCTTTAGGAGGCGGATGATGACTCTTTGTGTTTGATATATCTTGGTCACTGTTTTGAAGGTAAAGAGGGTTCATTTTTTCATATTCAATTTTTGCTCACTAGAATGTAAGACAAGCCGCCTAGGATTTGGAACCGTAAGTTGTTTGTTTATATCTCTTTCATTAGAGCATAAGTGCATAACACATTATCATAACATGACCCTTTTTGATAAAAAAAGAAAAAGCTCATTTTTTTGAGGTCAATCTGGGTACTGTGTACTTGTCCATCTCCACTTATGTTATGAGTCAGGATCATTTATAGTCTATATATCATCAGCATCATGCAATGGAGGAGAAAAACATTGATGTGTATTTGACATAATGCTTCTTTTCAGAGCAAATCGTGTCATTTTAACTGTTTAAGTTACCTGCTTCCCTCTTGGTTTGTCAAATAATTGCAATTAGAAGTTACCTTGAAAGTTAGGTCATGTTCTCTTCTGTTAAAACTCGCTAAATTGAAATGAACTACAAGGAACTAAAATGTTGAAAGAAATTCTAAGTAATTGAAATTACTTGCTGAAACTGCTGAAAGTAGCTGAAATTAATGTCAAGAGAACAAGGTCTTTGTCTACTTATGTGAACCACTTGCTGAATACAGGCTGCTAGAGGCAGGTTACTGATATTGGCGTTCTTAGCTCACCATTGTCTTAATTTCTTTCAGGTTGCTAAAGAAGAATTATCGCGTGAATGTGATTATGAGTTGGAAGCAAGAAACCAAAAATTATTCCGAGAACTCCTCTCGGACAAAGAGGGGTTTTATGTGCCTTTGGTTGTGGAAGAACTATGTAGTAAAAGAGTCCTAACTACAGAGCTTGTTTCTGGTAATTGCTTTCATCCTAAAGCTTTATTTATTTTTTTTATCTTAAATGCTTCTACCTGTTGTTCTTTGCTATGACATCTTACCGTGGGAAAATATGTTGAAGATATAGCTAGAATATTTTATCCAGAATCGCACCTTCCTCTCTTAGTAACAGTCACCCTGTTCCTCTCTTTCAAGCTACTTTTTGAACCCAAGTATCGTACACTGTTTGTTGAGTGCAAGTGCTGCCTGGTTTTTGATGGTGCTCATATGAAAACCCCCCCGTGCTGTCGTCTCCTCTCCTCTATGTCTCCCCTCTCCACTGATTTCTCTGTATGAATGGAACCTGGTTAGTCGACCTTGATTTAGACCTTCAATATGTCTTCTACAGAAGTTGGGAACTGGAGGTTTTGTTAAGTTTGAGTTTAGAGGGTGGGGGGCTCTAGGATTGAGTTAGTGTTAAAGCTAGATCCACTTCTTGATTTCTTGACATTGCCTTTGCTTGGAGAGGGACATTCAGCTACAATTTTCATTACCAGAAACTCTATAGGTGAGTTACTGGTTGGAATTTAGGTTTTCTTGTAAGGGTAGTAAGGGAGAATGCAGAGGTTAGTCACAATCCTCAATGTGGATCTAGATCAAGCGGGGCTTGCCTTCCATCCTAAGAATTTGCATCCATGGATGATGGTATACGGTGGCCATTCGATTAGTTACAGGGATGTGGCTTCTGGAGGAAGAAGGTCCGAAGAGTTATGGCGTCTATTGCTAATTTTAGAAGGTAGAAACAAGTGTGTGATGTGGATTATTGTATGAAGACAGTATCCTTGTATAAGATCACCAAAAGTAAACTCTTTAAGCTTTAACAGTTACAAGTCTATGTAGTATGTCAACAAGACCAGCTGTTTTTCTATTCGGGAATTTTTTTGATGTCATTATGTAGATAGTAGAATTTCAATTGAAGGGAAAAAGAGTGTTTTTGTTCATCTCCATGGTTCATTTTAGCTGTTAGTGATTTTGCACCAACGGACTACTTGATGAGGATTGTGACTTGTGAGTTGTGACACTCCCATGTTTATTTTGGCGATGGAATCGCTTACTAAAGAGGCTAAAGTGAGTCCAGTCGTCTCTGCAGTAAGAATGTTTACTGCCGAGTGATCTTACTTATTATCGTGAACCTGAGCGAAATCTGGGATTTTTAAGGTCTGCCCCTCTGATCTTGAGTAACTAACAGTATATTTTGGTTCATATTATAAAGAGATTCTAAAGAGGCTCCTAAGATGGAAATCTAGGGGGTTTACCTTGCTGG
This sequence comes from Corrigiola litoralis, assembly GCA_901111285.1. Taxonomy (NCBI): domain Eukaryota; kingdom Viridiplantae; phylum Streptophyta; class Magnoliopsida; order Caryophyllales; family Caryophyllaceae; genus Corrigiola; species Corrigiola litoralis. The sequence continues at coordinate 32,354 of CAAKMY010013685.1, forward strand.
AAAGCATCATGCTGGTGGGCCATTTCTTCTTTGGTGGTTTTACCTTGTGCTTCAGAGAGAATATATAGGTACACATTATAGAAATATTACCTGAAAGAGGGTATGCGTAATCCTTGTTGAGTGCTCTTTGCCTTCTTTGATCCTCGAGAATGTTGTGCTTTGGTTTCTCTCTTTCCCTAATTGAGTTCATGACTTGGGTGGCTATTGTTGGTTATTTCTTTCTTGACCTACAGTTAGCTGGTTGTATGTTTCTATTTTATTCTTCTCTTCGTATGACATTATTAATTTCTTGCCTACCCGCCCCCCCCCCCCAACCCCAAAAAATTAAAAAAAAATAAAAAAAATTAATAGATCAAAGGCCAACAAAACCTGCAAGCTGCAATTTTGTAGCGCTAAAGACTACAGTATATGTTCAGAAATGACAAATCTTTGGTGTTGTATATTTGGTCATCTGGACCAGTGACTAGGCAGCGAGTTTGTTATTACCCCTTCCTTGAGGCATCATCTGCAGTGCCCGCGTATTTAAATAAATCAAATCAGAAAAGCTACCCTACAATTGGTGAACATGAAACAAGAAATATGATATCTATTCTCCATGACTGTCACTAGTAATGGTGTCTGATTTTGAGTTCTGGTCTATATTGGTAGTGGCTATATAGAATGTTCCATAGACAAATTAAAATGATCAGTGGTAATATAATGTTTAGTGAGTGATAGACCCATGGTATCCACCTCAAACCTTCCATCAACTGACAATCCAATGGGAACATCATCCTTCCTAGTACGTCCTACAGCATAGGTTTCTGATCGCTGTAGGCAACCTTTGCTGTATGTGTCTTTTAAATTGTATTTCCTGTCGCTGTCCTAGTACGCCTCTGTTCCGCAACTATTGTTCCTGGTTGGGTGAGTCTGCTTGTTAGGAAACTGTAACAAATGCTGAAATTTATGTCAGGATCAGAAAAATGTTTTACTCTCATGATTATTACCTTGTCGTTATAGTAGTTTAACGTGATCATTTCCTCTAATTTTGGCAAATGTTTTAGGGTGTTGCTTGAATCTCTCTGAGGTAGCATAATTGACTTCTCTATTTTCGACGCATTTACCTTCTACAGGAGTTCCTATTGATAAAGTGGCATTTCTGGATCAAGAGACTCGCAATCATGTCGGAAAGAAGTTGTTGGAGCTTACTTTGATGGAGCTGTTTGTCTTCCGCTTCATGCAGGTATTTCTGCACCCTTTTTTCTTCCCTCACTTCCTCAAATAGTTTTTCAGTTATGCGCATGTTAGCCCCATGAGGTCCGCCTTTTTGTTTCCACCCACTTGGAGGCGTGATACCATGAGTTGTGATATCTGTTTCTCAAAGCCTGCATTGCTACCCATCCCGTGGGGGAATGAGGTAGGGAAGAGCCAAATTGATCCACAGTGAACTGAAATCATACAATAGAAAGCATTCTTGTCTTTTTTATTTTCTTGTGATTAATTTTCTTTTTCCTCTCTGAAAGAAGGAAAAGAAAAATTCTCATGTTTGTTTGCTTCACTGCAGACTGACCCTAATTGGAGCAACTATTTGTACGATGAAGCTACAAATACGATCAATCTTATTGACTTCGGAGCGGCACGGGATTATCCTAAATCCTTTGTGGATGACTATTTAAGAATGGTAACATATTAACATCTTCCATTTGCAGTATATATCACCATGCTCTAGTGCTCCACTTTATGCACTATGCAGCATAACTCACTTTGTTTAATATTGATAGTCTACTGGTTGATCCGTTGGGTGATCCATCTAGTATTCAACTTTCTGGTTGACCACACACACACACAAAAAAAAAAAAAAAAAAAAAAAAAAAAGAGGACCAAACTTTTCTCATAAAAATTTCTCGGAGTTCTGAGAACATTTTATTATTAGAAAAAGGATCTGTGAGGCATGTGATACAATACGACTGTTGAAGGGGTGGTTTTGCATATATTCCTAGATTGCTTTGTATGGTTGAGCTAAATGAATCTCATGATATAATCCCATCTCTGAAATTCAGATCTATTTGTCTCAACAAGTATATCTTTTCAGGTTGTTGCCTGTGCGAATAGCGACAAAGATACTGTCATAGAGATGTCTCAGCGACTCGGCTTTATAACAGGGACTGAATCAGAGATAATGTTGGATGCTCATGTTCAAGCCGGTTTTGTTGTTGGTTTGCCCTTCTCGAAACCTGGTGGGTTTAATTTTCGCTCCACAAATATTACCCAAAGTCTCTCAAATCTAGGGGCTACTATGCTGAAACACAGATTGACTCCTCCACCTGCTGAGGCTTATAGTCTTCACCGGAAGCTTTCCGGTGCATTTTTGTCCTGCATAAAGCTTGGAGCTGTTGTTCCTTGTAGAGAACTGTTGTTTGAAGTATATGAGAAGTACAGATTTGGAGAAGATGGTGGTCCAATATCGTCAATTGACACAGTTCAGTGAGAATTTCCATGTGTACGTGATTTTTTAAGGATGTGATTGCCCATCCTAGAGTTGTATAGATTTTGTTTTTCTTTTCTCCTCAAGTTGTATGGCATTTTTGCATAGTCATGTAGCTTGAGGGTTGTAGAACAGTTGAGCCAAATGTATTCCCTTCAAGTTGTAGCACAGAAAGTATAGATAATAAAACCCCTTCTTTCTAGAAAATATATGCATGCACACAAAAATGGTTGACGGAGAGGTGTATCCGTTCCTGGTACAAATAAAATAACCTTGTAATGCATAAAACAACAGTCAGGAAGGTTCTTTTATGCCTACCTTTCAAAGTGATTTTATTGATGTGCCCAATACTTACAAATCTCATTATCTAATATGCAAGCTTCCTGGGACAAAAAGTACTACAATACATGTTTGACCAATGCCAATTTTGATGTGAGAAACAAAGCCACCGTATAAATTTAGACTGTTTATGAGATATCAGAAGTCCAGATGTTAGACATTAATTTTAAAACTAGGCAAAGGTATCTATTCCTATTCATAAGATTTTTGCTAATGGTAGATCATTGACTCGAGCATCCACACTCAAAAAACATAGTGGTTGGATCCTGCATATTATATGCCAAGTCTGGAACTCCCATCTTTTCCCGAAAGGCATAGTAGCCATCAGCAATGTGGTAACTACGCATGCCTTTTGCTGGTTGACGCTTGAGACATGCAACACATAGATGGTAAATAGAAGTCTAGATCTGATCACATAGCTTTGGAAGTGGTCGAAGTTTCATGTCTCAGCAATAAGGCCTATAATTCAGCAGTCATCGTCTGCGGAATTTTCGGGCCTTTAATACGGGACCATAGGATATGCTCCTTAATTTACTCGCCAGCAAAGCAACAGTTGACATAATCCTGAAAGCGCACGAAAGAGAAAAATGACATGTCAGACTCTTTTAAGTCTGAATCTCCGGAATAATTGAAGAATGGATGCCAAAAATGAGTACTGTAAGTTAAAAGAGTATAAATGTAGCATTAGTTGAAGCCACTACTTATACTTCTAGAGTAGCTGATGCGTATCAATAGATAAAAAAAACATAGGAAACGTTTGAACATACCTCATCAGATGGTTTCCGATCATACTTTTATGAAGTGGCCCCAACTAAACACCTACAATGCAAAGTAGTACGGAATCATTCTTGTTGCCTCCAAATGCCTAGTTGTATGCCTATTGCCATCGAACTAGACGTGCAGCAAAAGCTCCATCCATTGAGTGCTTCACCGGGCATGAGCGGTAGAACCCATGTTCAGTCAAAAAGTCTGATGTGACATATTTGTCTATGGGGTCTATCTTGAACTCCTGTCACCCAATAACATAAAATCAATACAGAGAAAGGAGCAGAAAAGAACACATCCATTGCGAAATATACACAAGATGGAAAACAACTATTCTACAGCCAGACCGGGTGTCTAAAAAGAAATGCAGCAACCCTCTCTTCATTCTCTTCATGATCAATGGAACAGGTACTGTAGACAAGAACACCATCTGTTTTGACGAGCCTGTAAATAAGCAAACTTGCATAAGGAAAAATGCAATATTATGAATAGAGAATTAAGCCAACAATAGGGAAAGCTATCCCAGATTTCATGCAGTCCAAGTAGAAAGAAAACTCTGGATCTCACTTGCAAGCAGCATCCAACAGCTCGTCCTGCAATTTCTTCAGCTCTTCCAAATCCTCCAATTTTCTATTCCAGCGCAAATCCGGCCTCTTCAGCATGTAACAGAGTTAGGTCAAGGCTTACAGTTCTTACAAAATTCTTATATTCAGAAGTCAGAACCAATTTCTAAAAAAACCCAATTGTTTCACTTCAAATATGTAATTTTTAGAATGAAATTTTTATATTTTTGGCCCAACTATATTCCAGCTAGTTTGGCAAATGGATTAAGTAAAAAAAAAAAAAAAAACAGAAGCAGAAGTCATACTTTGGACAACACTCCAAGTCCAGAACATGGAGCATCGAGTAGAACTTTATCGAACTCCAAGTGGTGGTTGTCCTGAAATAAATGGAAATGGCTGCTTCATTTAAGGAGAGGAGGCACATAAATTATAGGTCTTTAACTTTTTGGGATAACGTACTGCAAATGTACGAAGATCAGCATTGATGCATGTGATCACATTATCAAGGCACTGCAGCTTAGCTGTCTCTTCCATGATCCGAACACGACCTCTATTTATGTCAACTGCAGATACCATACCTGATAAAGCAAGACAATCAGAATAGCAGAGTTGAAGTCTTCAGTAGTAAAACAACACAGAGACAGCGAGTGCACATTCTCTGATCACACCTTGGCCATTCAAACGAGATGCCATGAAAAGTGTCTTTCCTCCAGGAGCAGCACAACAATCAACTATGCTATCGCCAGGCAGTGGATCCAGAATAGAAACAGCTAGACCTGTAGATAATTACAATATATTATCCGGTTGCTACGCTGAGCTCTTTTGCAAAATGAAGGGAATATAGGACAAGAGTCGCAGATAATATCAGACTGTCTCTTATCAAGTTATCAGCCTCTACACGAAGTAACACTGTGAGAATAATGCATCAATTACTGGAAGTTGCTTTTGTCAGCGACAGTATACAAAATACTAAGCTAAATCCTATAATGGGAGTATGGGTCTGAGACCTGCTGACCTGCACTCTCATCCTGGACTGAACACAATCCTTGTTTCAGAATTCCACTTTGAATCACAATCTGGGAAAAGCACATCATGTTGTGAATGTTTTTTTTTTTTTTTTTTGGGGGGGGGGGGGGGGGGTGATAATGCTAAAGTGACACCAATATTCACCTGCATCCCACTTCTGATGCGGACGAAGTCATCCAAATGTAAGGAAGGCTCATGTGAAACCTGGAGACAAAGTATTGTGATCCACATAGAATTTCAAACAAAGAATCCATTACAGTACTATGAGGATATAGTCACCTTCAACATATCAAGCTTTATGATGAGGTCATCTCGAGTTAATCCTTTTCCACTGTTGGCCCTGTTACCCAGCAAGAAAAATGTACCAACGAGAGGAAACTGCAGTCAGTATCAACCACATCATTCGTGTAAGAAAAACAGTTTCATAATTTACATTACCGAAGAGAAAATAAGGACGCCTACCTCAAACTGAAACTGGGATCAGCATTATTCCAAATCATTAGTTTAATAGCTGCTTCTTGTCCAAGATACTTTGTCCACCTTCTAACCATCCACTAGCAGGAAGGGAGGGAGTTCAAAGAAGTGAAGGAAAGTCAGCATTAACAATTGTTGCATACCCTCACGACATGGCATCATACTTTGTCTTGCTCACATCAATTTCAGATCTATAAAACTGGAAACGACATTCTTCACATTGGGGGGGGGGGGGGGTTAGTATGGCCATTGTCTAAAAAATGCAATATCATAGAGAAGTGTGCCCTGATTACTGAAACTGAGTGAAGCATAGGACCATACTTAACATTAATCAACAGAATCTGGATAGAAACTCACAACTGGATGGGAATAAATTGTAGCAAGGGCACGTGCTTGTGCGCGGTCATCACCACTCAACTCCGGTAAAGGAAGGGAATTAGCATCCTGTAAAGAGTGGCTTTTGCTTTTTGACAAACTGATGTGTAGATAGACATATAAAATGAAATAAGACTAGAAAGTAGCTTTGTTGCAATTGTCCATTCTATTTACGAGTTATAGCTACACCTTAAGGGATACTAGCTTCCGGAGAATACCATTCACCATGTTCCCTGCTCCTGGCCTAAGAGCATACTTCGCAAGATTCACATTCTGCAATAAATACCAATAGTGAGTATAAGTCTAGAAAGCCCAAAAAAAAAAAAAAAAAAAAAAGAACAAAGAGCTGATTTGATTGCCTCCTGAAACTATCTTCTTGAAAAGCATGTTAGTATGCATTTGCAGTACCAGGTTGCGCATATATTTTAACACCTTAAATGAAAAGGAACAACTACAGGAGGTCACCACTTACCAGCAAGTAATGCCCTGTTAACATCAGAACAGGCAAAACATAGTTCCTTCAACTAGCTTAGTAAATGCGATGTCCGTGATGCATGCTCACTCAAGACGATTGGCATGCCAAGTCAAAGTGAAAAAGTGAAAAAGGCATGGGAAAGGTAGCCAAGGGCAAGGCATGGCTAGCCAAGGCAAAGTAAAAAAGTTTCGCTGAGGTTATTTGGCTAGCCAAGGCTTGGCATGGCATGGCTAGCTAAGTTGCCCCAAAGACAAAGGCCCGCCTAGAGAAGGGCATGGCATGGGCAGCGAAGACAAACCAAGACAAGACATGCAAAGCCAAGGGGCACCATAGGCAAATGCATGGCAAGCCAAGGCAAAGGAAAAAAGTTTCGCCAAGGTTATTTGTCTAGCCAAATCATAGCTTGGGGTAGCCAAAGAGCACCATAGACCAAGGCTAGACGTGCCCACATGCCCCAAACATACTCCTATAATAACTAGGGGTATGCTTGGTCACTTTCGGGACATCTCCCGAAAAATCGAAAATCGACCCAAAAAGCCGGTTTTTGTGGACTATAACCCACGAAAAACCTCGTTTCGGCCCCGAAATGGAATTGGAAGAAAATTTACAAGAGCATCCTAGACACATATAATGGTTAATGGAACAAGAAAATTGGCAAAAAGTAGCCCAAACATAGCCTAAACCTTAGTTTTGTCCATTATGCACATGCTCGGATGGAGTGATAAACACACCGTAAATCTATCAAGACGAAAGAATAGCATTGTCATATGCTATAATTATGCTTCAATATACCCTAGAAGCATACTTGGTCATTTTCGAAATATTTCCCAAAAAAACAAAAATCGACATAAAAAGCTGGTTTTTGTGTATTACCCACGAAAAAACCTCGTTTCGGCCCAAAAATAGAATTGGACGAAAATTGGCAGGAGGCATCCTAGACACATATAATGGTGAATGAAACAAGAAAGTTGGCAAAAAATAGTCTAGGCATAGCCCAAACCATCGGATTTGTCCATTATGCACATGCTTGAAGCGATAAACACAGCTTAAATCTATCAAGACGAAGGAATAGCATTGCCATATGCTAAAATTATGCTCCAATATACCCTAGAAGCATACTTGGTCATTTTCATAACATTTCCCGAAAAATCAAAAATCGACATAAAAAGCTGGTTTTTGTGAACTATTACCCACGAAAAAACCTCGTTTCGGCCCAAAAATGGAATTGGACGAAAATTGGCACGAGGCATCCTAGACACATATATTTGGGAATGGAACAAAAAAATAGCCTAGGCATAGCCCAAACCATCGGTTTTGTCCATTATGCACATGCTCGAATTGACCGATAAACACACCGTAAATCTATCAAGACGAAAGAATGACATTGCAATATGCTACGATTATGCTCCAATATACCCTAGGAGCATGCTTGGTCACTTTCATCACATTTCCCGAAAAATAAAAAATCGACCTAAAAAGTAAGTTTTTGTGGACTATAACCCACGAAAAAAACTCGTTTCGGCCCCAAAATGGAATTGGACGAAAATTGGCAGGAGGCATCCTACACACATATAATGGTGAATGAAACAAGAAAGTTGGCAAAAAATAGTCTAGGCATAGCCCAAACCATCGGATTTGTCCATTATGCACATGCTCAAATTGAGCAATAAACACACTGTAAATCTATCATGATGAAGTAGTGGCATTGCCATATGCTACAATTATGCTACAATATATCATAGGAGCATGCTTGGTCATTTTCAGAACAGTTCTCAAAAAATCAAAAATCGACAGAAAAAGCTGGTTTTTGTGGACTATTACCCACGAAAAAACCTCGTTTCGGCCCCAAAATGGAATTGGACGAAAATTGGCAGGTTGCATCCTAAACACATATAATGGTGAATGAAACAAGAAAATTGACAAAATGTAGCATATGCATAGCTCAAACCATCGGTTTTGTCCATTATGCACATGCTCAAATTAAACAATAAACACACTGTAAATCTATTAAGACAAAGGAATGGCATTGCCATATGCTACAATTATGCTCCAATATACCCTAGGAGCATGCTTGGTCACTTTTGAGACATTTCCCGAAAAATTAAAAATCGACCCAAAAAACCGATTTTTGTGAATTATAACCCACGAAAAAACCTCGTTTCGGCCTTAAAATGGAATTGGACGAAAATTGGCAGGTTGCATCCTAAACACATATAATGGTGAATGAAACAAGAAAATTGACAAAAAGTAGCATAGGCATAGCTCAAACCATCGGTTATGTCCATTATGCACATGCTCGAATTTAACAATAAACACACTGTAAATCTATTAAGACAAAGTAATGGCATTGCCATATGCTACAATTATGCTCCAATATACCCTAGGAGCATGGTTGGTCACTTTTGGGACATTTCCCGAAAAATCAAAAATCGACCCAAAAAGCCGGTTTTTGTGGATTATAACCCACGAAAAAACCTCGTTTCGGCCCCAAAATAGAATTGGACGAAATTTGGCATGAGTCATCCGAGACACATATAATGGTTAATGGAACAATAAAATTGGCGAAAAAACATGTTCGAATCATCGGTGTTGTCCATTATGCACATTCTCGAATAGCTTCAAACACACCATAAAACTATTAAGAAAGAGGAATGATATTGTCACATGCTTCAATTATGCTCCAATACACACTATGAACATGTTTTAAAAATTTTGGGACATTTCGGATCCGTCGAAAATTGGTCTAACCTTAGCTAGAGGTTGTTTTAGTAGGCTATAACGTCCGCCCAAACAAAACGGTCCAAAAAAAGTCGGCTTGGAAATGGACGAAACTTAGTATGAGGCATAGTTGACACATATAATGGAAAATGGAGCAAGGAATATGACAAAAAGTAGCCTTGGCATAGCCCATACCAATGGTTTCGTCCACGAGGCACATGCTTGTCTCGAGCGGGAAATACACCGTAAAACCACCAACACCAAG